>SNQJ01S0001791.1:232057-268805 GCA_010110895.2 Picea sitchensis | reverse complement strand
TTTTGAATCATCTTGTACTTGAACATTTAAGTGGGGTAAAAGGAGGTTGCCCCCTCGAAGAGGCTTATTATCTGAAATTATCTCTTTTTCAAGGTGTTGAGTACTTTTCCTGAGGTTTTTATATGATATATTGATGTTTGGTTCTTAACAAATATCTTCTATTAAATAAAGAAATAGGTTGAAACTGTAAAATTGCAGAATTAAAACTTGCTCGAATGGTGGTAGCTATCTCTGAGAAGAGATGTGGTTGTTGCGTGCATCTCTCTAAGAAAAATGGATTAAAATGAGGCTCCAGAGGCCCTTTTCATATTACTCATGAATTCAAAAACCCTAGACATCCAAAAACCTAACCCTAGAAGGTGAAATGCCAAAATTATTGTGAGCCCTATGGGTAATTTGGTGTAATTTGGTACCTCAACTTCCTAGGGTCATAAATTTTTCATACGACTTCCATTTTAGCTGTGTGATAGCCCATTGGAAAGGTCTTTCAGAGAACTACACATTATTCCATCAGACTCTAACTCTATCTACAGTTTGATTGTGGTGAGTAAAAAAAACAACATTTAGTGCCCCAAAACAACCCTAGAAGTACAATAAGATGTGATGACATGAAAACATACAAAATAATCCAGTTGGATTAGACGAGAGGCCACCCAAATCCACCTGGAGAATGTGTGAGCCTTCAAAAAACCCCAGAAGTGTATAAATCGCAATTATAAAGCAGTATAGAAAGATGTTCCAAATCTAAAATGGACATGAGGAGACAGTTGGAATAGGTGGTTGGCCACCAATATCCATATGGATCAATCCTCCCCCCTTAGGAAGTAATGGTCTCCGTTGCGTTGAGTTCCCCCATCAGGTGAAGAAACTTCTGCTGGATTTGGCTCCGGGTGAGCCACTTGCCTTGGTGTAGGATTTTCCCTTCCTTGAAAACCCGATAAAGATGGATCCACTATTGGCGAGTGACCTTGACCTGTGTGTCCACTATCTAGTTTGTGGATGCTTATTTCATGCAGTCAGGGGTCTGTTGGTGTCAATTATTAGATTATCTCATAGGTGTCCAAAAACATTTCTACCCATAGCCTTGAAGGGGTGATTTTAAGGATGGAAATTTATTTTAAAATGTAGAAACCCTCACGAATCTTACTTATCCTTCCTATGCCAACTATAAATGTTTGGCGACATTTTTGTAAAAATATTCAAATTTTTAAGGATTTTATATAGTTTGTATAAAATTTTGGTGATTTTTAAGTTAAAATAACTTTATCCTATAGAATTTGGGTTAATCATTTTTAGAATAGAGAATCTTTTTTTGGGAAAAACCATGGAAGATTATCCCATGAGCGAAATTTATCCCCTAAAATCATCCCTGAGCTGCCTTGGTGATAGTGTAAGGCCCATAACGAAGTGGGAAAAGCTTCCGATGGGGATCGGTGAGACACTCCTGCAAATGTAACCAGACTTTGTCGCCAACCTGAAACTAGTGTGGTACCCTGTGTTGATCATGGCGCTGCTTGTACTTAGAATTGTATTTCTAAAAGATCTCATGGACCTGTTGGTGGATGTGTTGAATCTACTCAATGATTCTGGTGGATTTGTCAATCGCAGACTGATCATGGGAAGAGTTTGTCTGTGCGGTGGAAAGAGGAAGTGCAATATCAATGGGTCCCAAGGGTTGGAATCCCAGACCCACCTGAAATGGGCTATGGCCAGTGGAACTATGGAGAGCCCTGTTGTAACTGTGTTGTACATATGGGAGACTCTTGTCCCATGTTCGGGGATGCTTAGAATTGTACATGCGCAGGATGTGCACAAACATTCGATTGATGACCTTGGTTTGGCCATCAGTTTGGGGATGGAAAGAAGTGTATTTTGTGAGCTGGGTGTCCAACATAGACCAGGGACTCGACCAAATGGTGTTGAGGAACCTGCTGTCTCAATCGGAGATGATGGTCTGTGGTATCACAAAGTGGACCCAAATGCATTCGAAGAAGAGGTTGGAAGTATCTACCACTGCAAAATTCTTCTTATAGGCCATGAGGATGGCCATATTTGAAAACTGATCAATGACCACAAACATGCAGTCATTTTTGTTCTTGGTGGACGAAAAACCAGACATGTAATCCATGGAGATGGATTCCCACAGATTCTCGGGAATAGGAAGAGGGGTGTATAAGCCTTGCTTCTTTATTGATGGCTTGGCAATGGTGCAAGAAGTGCAAGAATTGATATACCTGTTGATGTCCTGTTGAATTTTTGGCCAATAGAAATGTTTCTGAAGAACGACCACAATTTTTGCTATGCCAAAATGTCCTGCCACCCGACTGTAGTGGGCTTCCCAAATTAGCTTTGCATGCTCGCTCGTAGGAACACATAGATGGCCCAGGTGGAATAAGAGTCTACCGTGAATGTGAAAATTAGTGACAATGGCATCTGTACCGAAGAGATGATATGTGGTGGTGAAGTCTGGATCTTGTCGGTAAAGTTGGGGCCACTCTGATGTTTCATGTCCACAGGAATAGAGAATAGTGGTGAGTGAAGCCATAGGAGGCCGACTAAGAAATTCAGTGACACAATTGGAGATACTTTTCATATACTTGATGTTGATATGGAATTCCTGCAAGTAGGTGGACCACTTCTAATGGCATTAGTTCTGCAATTTCCCCTATGTTTGTATGAACTACAGAGGATTGTGATCAGTGTGTATGATCGTCTCTTTCTGATCCAGATTTTATGAGAAGAACGAAATGAATACAGATTATTAACAGGTTCTTAACACAAAATAACATAGATACAGTAAAACTAGTTTTCTATTCAATAAGGAAATAAGATGAAACTGTAAAATGCAGCGGAAACAAGCTTGCTGGAATGGTGGTGGCTTATCTTTGAGAAGAGATGTGATGATAGCACGCATTCACAAGAAGAAGGTTATAATGAGGCTTTGAAGGCCTTTTTTACAATAATAAAGAATGCCAAAAACCCTAGACATCCAAAAACCTAACCCTAGGAGATGAAGCACCAAAAGTCATGTGGGCCCCGTTTGGGTAAGTTAGTACATCAACTTCTCGGGGTCGTAACTTTTGCATACGATCTCCATTTAAGGTGTGTGATAGCTCGTTGGAAAGGTATCATTGAGGAGATTCATTTTGGGGGACCAATTATTCCTTCAGCTATCATTTAGGAGATTAATCCTGAAAAACCTTCATTTATGCCCTCAAAATGGCCCCATAAGTTAAAACTGCTAAAAATAGTAAATTGCCAAAATTGTCAGAAAACTGTTTTAAGCCAGTTGGAAAAGGTGGGTGGCCACCGATATTCATTTGGATCACTTTCCCTAGAATGTAATTTTTCCATTGACGACAATCTTGGACAATGGAATACATTTCCTTGTCATAGATAGGGTATTTTCGGATAGTATTAGAGAGTGTCTCACTATGGTATTCCACAGGATGCCCATGCTAAGTGAGAAATGTGCCCACAACATAGTCAGATGCATCAGTCTTAATCTTGAATGGTTGTTGCATATAGAGTAAGGAGAGTAATAGAGATGAGCACAAGTGATGTTTCAGATCATCGAATGCTTGTTGTTTCTCCTTATCCCACATGAAATTGGCCCTACCACCTCCCTTGGTCACCTAGATGAGGGCCCAATAAATATGGGAGAATCCCAACATGAACCGTCGATAGAAATTGGCTAGTCCCAAGAAGCTCTGAAGCTCAGTCAGTGTGGTCGGGACTAGACATTCATGGATGACTTGTATCTTAGCTAGATCAACATGTACTCCATGCTCATCAACAATGTATCCAGGTATTGGACCCTGTTCATGTCTAAAGAGAATTTTTCCAAGTTGGCATAAAGCTTGTGCTACCACAGAGTGCTCAAAACCTGTTGAATATGTTGGATGTGCTCCTCCCACATTCTGTTGAAGATGAGGATGCCATCCAAATATACTACCACAAAGGCATTGGTGAAGGGTCTCAATACATCATCCATCAACCTCATGAAAGTGGTTGGTGCATTTGTTAAGCCAAAGGGCATGACTAGAAATTCATAGAGACCTTCTTTAGACTTGAAGGTTGTCTTCCAGAAATCAGTTCGTTCGATGGGAACCTAGTGATAGAAAGACTTCAAGTCAATCTTGTTGAAGAAATTTTCCCAATTTAATTGGTCAAGAAGGTCATCAATCTTGGGGATGGGGTAGCGGTTTCCGACTATGATTTTGTTTAAGTCTCTTTAATTAATGTAGAGTTGCCAAGTCCCGTCCTTCTTCTATGTCAGTACAATCGGGCTTCCACAAGGGGAGGATATGGGTCTGATGTACCCCTTTTGAAGAAGCTCTTGGATCTGATGCTTAATTTCATCATTCTCCATAAGCGAGCATCGATAGACTATTCCATTAGGTAGAGGTGTGTAGGGAGTTAGATTAATTGGATGCTTGACTTGGCATGTGTCGGTACCCCTATAGGTGAGCCGGAAATGTCTCTGTATTCTTCCATGATCTCATCCACTTTTTTCTGTTGCAAAGAGAGGCATTGTGTAGAGGCCATGGATGTGGCAGTGACCTTCTACTTACTGTGAGCACAGATCATAAAGAAGATGAACTTCCCGGTCTGTGAAATGACCTTACTACATTTCTTATCAGAGATTAAAGAAATAGCAGTAGGTAGTGCCACCTCTGGGATCCTGTACAATTATCTACCCAAAGTAATAATAACACTGCAGGGTCTATGTCCTCGAGGTGTAGGACAGTCGGTGATAGAGTGTGTTGTTAAGCCACTCCATGTTGAAAATTCACTAGTTCGAAACCTGTGAGGACAAAAAATCCAACCATGTTAAGGGTTGGTGTGGTTTAGGCCGGGTGCGATCCCCGGGTGATTTTGATGGCTTGGATGCCCCTGAGTCACGGTTTTTCAATCCAAAGGTTAATCTCGCTACCAATAAGGTCTGGACAAATTAAAAAACAAAAAAAAACACTGGAGGGTTTAGACTCATACACAACACGACGCTTCCAAAAATATGGTTGTCCTAAATGAACATCACAAACTTCAAGGGGATAAATATCACAGTACCTCATCTTTGAAAGGCTTGATGTCGTAGGGCAGAAGAAACTATTGGCTGACACGCATATCTCTTCCTTGACGAAGCTAGATGATGGTGTAGGGTTTTAGGTACGACGTCATTGATAGGTCCAACCGCTTGACGACCTTTGCTGAAATCAGGTTCTTCTGACTTCCTGCCGACAATGAAATGAATTAAAGCCCCCTTGACCCAAATTTGTGAGTGAAATAGGCATTACCCTTCCTCTGGTTCACTTGGCCGGACTTTGGTGGTAGAGACTATGGCACTGGGTTCAACATTGATAATCTTCTTCCCTCCTTCAGGATTTGACTCGAAATCAGAATCTGCCTCTGACTCAGAAGCCTTCATCTCGACCACGAGGGACTGCTTGGAGCGACATTCGTCGGTGTTGTACCAAGGAATTTTATGGCACTCACACCATTTTCCCATGTCCTTCTTTGTCTTCTCATTGCCCTCCTTGTGTTGCAGTTTGGACAGATTGTCCTGAGGGTGACCATCTCAACTTGGTCCCTTGGTGTATGGGTTGGGGTCACCTTTTCCCTACTTTAGTTGTGAGGGGTTTTCAGATCCAAACTCCCATCGTTTATGCTTAAATTTTTTCTTGATCTTGACAGGGTATCTATAATCCGTTCCCAATGAGGCCATGATAAAAAAATCCATTTCTGTTTAAATATATTTATGCAAACAACTACGATATTTGAGCACCATATGAGGCTCAAAATATTTGATACTCAATTTGGTGCATAGCATATGGAAAATATTGGTGAAGTCTGGTACTTTTTGGTCCCTTTCTTGATGTAGGGTGGTCCATATGGTGTATAGGTCCTCGTAGCTTCCAACATGGTAGAATCAGTGGTAGTATTATTCTTTAATGGTGTCCCAGAAGGAATCCCATGTAGGGGCCACCACAAAAATTTCATATTCTTCCATGACCCTTTTCTTAGAGTAAGTATCCCACCAATATTTAACATGGGGAACAACCTTGAGGAGTGAAAAAGTGATCTTTTCCCTATCAAAAAAATTGTGGACTGAAAAATATCCTTCGAACAGATTCAACCATTTATCTATAAAATACGCATCTATCAGTCCTTCAAATAATGAAATATCAAAATTTACCTATACTTTGAAGGGGGTTGCATGGTTTCTTGATGAATATGATTCTCCCGTGGGAAACCATCCAAGGATATGTGAAAAGTTGTCCATCATTTCGTTCCTTTGTCACGCGAGGGCTTCCTCTAGCAACATTTTAATAGGATGTTCTGATCCACCATCTTTCTTTTCATCTCCTGTGGGTTGTTGTCGGTCTCAGTGCGACCGATATGGTAATGGATAGATTTGTTCGAGTCCCAAATTCTTGTACCCATACCTTGTCGGGGACATGTACAAAGAAAAATAAATGAAGAGTAGACTACTCTGATACCACTGATCCATATTTTGGAGCAGAAAAAAATGATTAACAGACTGAGTATCATAAACACAGAGATAGGAAGAATAACAAAAATATCCAATGAACAATATCTTCTATTAAATAAAGAAATAGGCTAAAACTATAAAACTATAGAGTTGAAACTTGCTTGAATGGTGGTAGCTATCTCTGAGAAGATATGTGACTGATACATGCATATTTCTGAGAAGAATGGATTACAATGAGGCTCTAGAGGCCCTTTTCATATTACTCATGAATTCCAAAACCCTAGACATCCAAAAATCTAACCCTAGAAGGTGAAATGACAAAATTCATGTGGGCCCCATGGGTTAGTTGGTGTAAATTGTTACCTCAACTTACTATGGTTATAAATTTTGCATACAACCTTCGTTTTAGGCACATGATAGCCCTTAGGAAAGGTTTTTTAGAGAACTATAGATTTTGCTATCAGACTCTGACTTTGTCTACAGTATGACTGTGGTGAGTAAACAAAACAATGTTTAGGGCCCCAAAACATCCCTGGAAGTACAACAAGATGTGTTGACATGAAAACATACAAAATAAGTCAGTTGGATTTGGAGAGAGGCCACCTGTATCCACCTGAAGAATGTGTGAGGCTTCAGATAACCCCAAAAGTGTAGAACTCACAATTATAAAGTAGTATAGAAAGACGTGTTGAATCTAAAATAGACATGAGGAGCCAGTTGGAATAGGTGGGTGCCACCAATATTCATCTGGATTAGGCAACCTCCAAACAAGGAGAATATCCAAAAACTATGAAAAACAAAGAGTTTGCAGTGCTAGTTTGCAACACACTGGTGTTTTAATTTTATCTCTCAAATTCCAAACTGGGTCAGGATGAATTCTGGTCAGTTGTGGCACAAAGGAAGATCCATGGTTCAGCTCCAAGAGTGCACCAACAAGACCTAACTACTACCCCTTTTGGCTACACCTGCAAAGAAGATGCAGTCTCACCCGAAGCAGCTATGGGGGGGTTGCAGGACAAAGATGTGTACAACCAAGGGAAATATCAAGTGGATCCAACAGTAGAACAATACAACATGCATATATCACTTATAATATTAGATCTATTCTACACATCTATCAGATCTACCATAGTAATGAAATACCAATATATCTAAGGCAAAGAACATAGCGTCAATCACACACAACATAAGATATACGTGGTTCACCCTCTCTCTAGGGCTACATCCATAGAACTATGATTTATAATATTTTAAGGTGATGAATATAGTTCTTGTTTGTTCTCTCAGCTAGAAGATCTTCTTTCTTCTCCTCTCTATCTCTCCCCTCCCTGTGCACCCAGCTACAGGGTTGATCTTCACACACAACTGAAGATCTTACAATACAAAAGGATCTCATACTCAACTCTTCTCTCACACACAATGTTACTCACTTGATCACACAACAACAATCATAACATCAACAATAGTAACAACAACCCATCCCAGGTCCTTTAGACCTCTATTTATACATTATAATCACTCACTGACATCCTTAGGCTGAAACCTAGGTGTCAAAACCCTAGATACCAAAACCCTAGGTCAACTTGACCCATGCTTTCAGGGCTTTGCGAGCCTATATTTCATTCCTTCTCGCATGTTTCTCCAAAGCATCCAACGGTGGATTGCTAAGTTGTCCATGATCCCCCTTCCTTGTTAATTTGACATCCTTGATCTCCTCATCCAACAACTTTCTTCCTTTTAGTTTGCTCCATCCTTTCTACTCTTTTTATCACTTCGACCCAGTAACAGTCACTGTGTCTTTTGCACAGTTTGAATTTTGCCTTTTCTTCCTTGATATTCACTTACTTTGATAACCAAGGGACAATATGCCCCAAACACTCACGTATGACTCATCCCAAGGCACTTTAGATTGGTCCTTTCTGTTTTACTTCGAATTTAGATTGCGTAGTGCAACCTCTTCTTTTTTCTCTATGCCTCCTCTCCTTCCTTGTGAAGACTATATTTTCTGTGTCTGGTACCCAGTTTCAACTACACCTGGTACCTCAACCCTTTTCCTTATGCTTTTACTGAGATATCCGAGGGAATTGGTTGTCATTGTACAACTTCAGTCGGCTCCCATTCATTAATCCTTCCTTCCATTCTCCATTCAAATTCTTCAACTACACAACTCCTCCTTCTGTAAAATAGGCGATCACATATGGCTCAAGCCAATTGGGTCTAAACTTCCCAGGATGTTTGATGAACTTATTGTCATATACCAATACTAGATCACCTTGTTTAAATGCCTTCTTATTGATGTGTCTGTCATGGTAGGCCTTCTCTCTTTCTTTCTATACCTACTAATAAAATCCTGCAACAAATCTGTCTTCCTCCAATTCAAACAAGTGTGCAAGCCTCTCTCAAACAATGCCAATGTCATCCATATCTATAAAGGAAACAATTCTTAGGCTTGGTACCAAATATTCCATTGGGACAACGGCTTCAAGACCATATACCAACTTAAAATGGGTCTACATTATTATCTTCTTGCAAGTGGTTCTATAGGCCCATAGTACTATTGGTAATCTTAAATCCCAATCATGCCTGTTCACACTATAGATCTTCATCAACACTATTTCCAAGATCTTATTGAATGCTTCCACTATCCCATTTTCTTGTGGGTGGTAAGGCGTGTTCCTCTGATGGTGGACTACAAATTCCTTAGTCAAGGATTCTGTTTTATTTATGAAATGTGTTCTCTGATCACTCATAAGGATCTTTGGGCATCCAAACCTGGTTATGATGTCATCAAATATGAAGCATGCAGCTGTAGTTGCACTACAGTCCTTAACTGCTCTTGTTTCATCCCATATACTCAAGTACTCTGTCGCAGTAATTATGTACCTTACTCCTGTGCGCTTGCCTGGTGGGTTTATAGGTCCCAATAAGTCAATGGCCCATTTATAAAATGCTTGTAGGGCCAGTTGTGGTGCTATTGGCATTTCATCTCTTCTGGATGGTTTCCCAACTCTTTGGCATACATCACAGGCTCTGTAATAGTCTTTAGCATCTCTGTGTAAGGTAGGCCACCAAAGGCCAGCTCTAAGAACCTTCTGCACAATTTTTTTCCCTACGTAATGTCCTCCTGCGATGCCCTCATGAGATTTTGCGAGGATCAATGGTCTATCTCCATCCATAACATAACTTCACAATATCTCATCAGGTCCCATTTTGTATAGTTGTCCAACTATAAGTGAATAGTCAGCAGCATGCACTACTAGTTGTTTCTTCTGGGGAATTGTATACTCACTAGGTTTCATTCTTGTTGATAGGAACTGGACTATCTCTGTAAAGTGGTCATCAGTCTTTCTAATGGACAGTAACTATGAATCCGATAGTGTATCCTCCAAATTGGTCGGCTCTTTGCCACGTTCCAACCTTGACAAGTGGTCAGGACCTTTGTTCATTCTTCCTGGTTTGACGACGATCTCAAAATCATATTCTTGAAATAACAGAAGCCATATGCATATTATCCCCCCCAACAGTGGCTTGTTGACTAGGAATTTCAGCACAGAGTGATCAGTAAACATTTTAAAGTGTCCTCCCAACAAGTAGTGATGAAATTTATGTAGCGCATATACCATTTTTAATCCTTCTCTCTCAGTGGTGATGTAATTAATCTCAACTATTGATATCTTCCTGCTAAAAAACACTAATGGATGGTCAATATCTACTTCACTAGGTTGTGCTAACACGACTCCCAATGCAATGGAAGATGCATCAACATGCACGTGAGATTCCTTGCTCCAATATGGGAAAACTAGAATGGACAGAGTAACCATTTTCTGTTTTAGTGTGTCGAAGCTCTGCTGGAATTATTTTGTCGAATTGAAATGACAGTCTTTCTTCAAAATATTTTCCATGGGTGCTTTAATCTGGGCGTATCCTTTAATGAACTTCCTATAATATCCAGTATGTCCCAGCGCAGTGCACAACTGTTTGAATGAAGTAGGGGGTGGCAGATCAACTATAATGGAAATTTTAGATGGGTCTATGACAAATACCTACTTGCATACAATATGACCTAAAAACACTCCAAATGGTGAAAAGAATATCCATTTCTTTAGATTTGAGGCAATTTGACATTGCCTGCATTTTTCCAACATTATCCTTAGACATTCAATATGATTTTTCAATAAACTAAAAACAGTCCAATAATCAAAATATGCTTCTAGAAATTTATGCAGAAATTCCTTGAATGCTTCGACCACCACCCTAGAAAATATGGCTGGGGAATTCTTCAATCCAAATGGCATCACGGTATACAGGTAGGATCCCCATTCTTTTTCAAACATGGGCTTATGGAGATCTTCCTTGGAAATCCGGATCTGATGGTATCCTGAAAATCCATCTGTAAAAGAATATACCTCCTGGCCTCCCAAATTATCTAACACTTTGTCAATGAATGGTGTAGGGAAGGGGTCATGAAAACAGTCATCATTCATCTTCCTGATATCTACACAGATCTTGATATCTCATGTCTTCTTGTCTTGCACCACCATAAGGCTAATCCACTCTGACTCTTCGACAGGTTCTATAATTCCTGCTTTCAACATTCTATCGAGCTCAATATTCACTTTCTCTTTATACTTAGGGTTCAATATGTAGGGTCTTTGTTTGACTGGTCTTGCATCTAGTTTCAAAGGGATCCTCATCTCTCCCATAGGCCCTTTAATTCCCTTCATATCGGTGAGCTTGGTTGGAAACAAGTCCTGATATTCATGCAATAACTCTATTATTTTGTCAATAGTAGCAGAATCCCAGTAATATCCAACATTTGAAAGATTTGGTGTTTGCTCTATTCCAATATTGATCTTCTTAATCTTGATCCATTGTCCGATGAATGGTAGCTCAAATCCCGGTCCTTCAACATCTCTCTGGCCTTCTGTTTCGGCAATTTTCACCTTCCTAGGATCATCGTCTTCATCAGCATTGATGTTGTAACGTCCTTGTAGTTTCTGGAGAGGCACAGTCCATTCGTCCTCTTCTTGTTCTAAAGGGGGGCTAGAGGCCTCTATGAATACTTTTTTTCTTAAAATTTGTAATGCTTGATCTACTGAAGGATATTGACTGTCAAATAAGAAGGTGGTTACAAATTTCTAAGTCATACCTTCCCAATCTGTAGTGATGAGGTGCAACTCTGCTTGAAGGTACCAATTGATAGGAGTTGTGTCTAGTGCACCCACTGATATTGAGGAATGGTTCTCTAGGATTCCTCTCAATTTCACACATGTTCCTTTAGGATTCTTGCCTTCTACTTGTGATGAGAACCACAGAGTCATCGAGGTACAACAATGTACCCATTTTGTAATGTTGTTTTTCTATGTCCCCCACCATATTGTTGGTGTTGCTTTCAAGGCCTAATCCATTGCCAACAATCTTTTTTGTATTGGTACACTTGCTTCAAATTTCGACAAGAAGGTTTCTAAAGGATTCATACCATCAAAAGTGGGAAAGTTACTTACTGTTGTGTCGATCCAGCGAACTTCTCTGGTTAATCTAGCACATTTCCTTGTAGATAATTCATACATATTGTTCTTCCAGTGCTCTAGTGCTTCTTCTGAATATGATGAATATGGACTGTCACTTCGCCATCTTAGGTTTCCATCAGCCATAGAATTAATGTAATCTAGATACCTAGCCGTTAATTTGTATATGTTTTCCAGTTCGTATGCATGGTCTTCTTCTCCGATGAGTTTTGTGTATCGCTGACCTTCATATGGATGTAATGGTGCAATGACCCTAATTCCATCTCTTTCAAACATAATTCATCTTTTCTTTAAATCAACCATAGTGGAATTATTGAAATCCCATTCAATTCCTAACAGCACTGGGTAAGGATAGTTGTCATCAACTATCTCAATTCCCTCAAAATCTGCAAATGTTCTTACTCCATCGATTTCCATAGGGACATGTTCCAATCTTCCAAAGGGGATTATTGCCTATTGGTTATCCATCCTAAGACTGATAGGGGAATAGATCAACTTTGGTTTTCCCATTAGTGCCCAAGTTTTCTTCGTCATGACATTGACCTCCGACCCTAAGTCGAGGACTACATATTCTATATCATATTCTCCTATTTGAGCATTCAAGTGTAATTCCTTATTTTTCCTTCTCTTTTTAAAGATTTGTTGTACTGCCCTATTCAGTAAGGGGTCTATCTATCCTAGCTCATATCGTCTGATTAAATTTTGTATCTCTTGTACAATGCTCTCATTCTGAATCCACTTAATACAAGTATATAAAAATTCCATGATCTTTCTTATCTCTTCTCCCTCTTTTGGCGAATTAGACTGATCAAATGCCAAAGTAATTCCATATTCTCTTACTTCTGGTCGCATCTTTGATGAAGAACCTTGGTATTCTTTGAACTATTTTCTTGCCTCCTCAAATATTTGTCTTTTTTTCTTTGCATAAAAAGTTTGGGTCTTCTATGTAGCTTTCCTGACTCCTGAGTCTTCTGTAGTCTTTCCTTGGGTTAGTCTATCTTCTCCTGTAACAATGCCTCCTCTAGTGATAACAACGATTCTAGGGTCTTCTCCATGAGGTTCATCATATATCAGTTGCACTTGTGGGTTTTGTTGAGGTCATCGTCTTTCTTGAAGCTTAGCTATCAATACAAGACAATCTTCTATAATGTGTTCGAAGGAACTGCAGTAGCTTCAAGTAGTGCAATGGTTATGACAATCCCTTGCTAAGTGTCCTGTTTGTGCCCAATTGTAACAAATTATCTGTCCTCAGACTCAACCCATACCTCCTCCTCCTCCTCTTCCTCTGAATCCACCATAAGGATTGAAGTTTCCTCTCTCAGGGGAGTTGTACTACGTAGTGTTTTCTTGTTGTACTTTGCCTTGAATTTTGTATATGTCTCTTGACCTTTCATGCATGAGGTCATAAGCCCTACAATATCTATCATCATGCCCCATGGAATTACAGAATGTGCAATACAAATTTGTGGGTGTCTGAACATATTTTTGCATGTAATAGCAGTCACCAGGGAGATATCTATTTTCGCATACTTCGAACCAGGGTAGGGTGACTTTATTCAAAGGGCTCAAAGCTCCAGAGGCCAAGTATTCATGAAATAAGGGGTAATGTTTCTTTCCATGGCCTTCTGATTTTCATCTGACACACTATATGTCTTCTCTTTTATCTTTTCCCTTGTCTTTCTTCATATCTTCGACCTACAGAGACAAACTAGTTAGTTGACTCAATATTTGACTCATACCTAAGCTGGATTCTCCCATAGGGGTTCACTCTAAATTCATGGGAATCTCCAATGCCTCATCCTGTGAAGCAATATTCTGTTGCATCAGAGGAATTCTGATGTGTGGTAAGAGGGAAACAATGAACCATTCTTTGCTCTGCTCATCTGAGATCTAAAATGTCAATTCACTAGTTAAGGTCTTGAACCTCTAATCGAATTCCCAAACAGGTTCAACTACCTTCTGCTTAATCTCTTTCATCTCTGTAATACATTTTGAATCCGACTTGGGTTTCTTAAACTCTGCAATCAACGCATTCTTGATCTCATTCATCGACTTAAGATGTACAAGTCCTTGGACAAGCTTCATGTACCGTCTTAGTGCACGATCCTTTAGGGTAATACTAAACTGAGTTCTTTTAACAGATTTGTCGGTGACATTTTTAATATTCCATACGGCTGCAAATAGGAACCAGTTGTTGTTGCAAGAGTCGACTATAGGCTGTAATAGAGCCAAGCCTTAGCACATTTTAAATGAAAAAATAAGTTATCACTCAGAATATCATTTGGGTTGCGTGCAAGTAAATTATGAGATAACCACAAACCACTTTTGACTAGAAGCTGCCCCTTACAACCCGAGAGGGATTTCTCGAATATATGTCGTGATGAGATATCCATTAAGCTTAACAATGGGTAGATCTGTGGGTAACAAAAAGTTTTGAGGTTTTTAGGGTTGATGGGTTGGACTAGGAGGTATTCCATTGGGCATGGAGTCAAATGATCAAGAAAATAGCAAGAGTGTTTTGGAAATGGAAATCCATGGAGCAGAGGCGAGATAGAAGTTGATTACAAAGAGAAGGATTTATAAAAGGATGGCAACAGAATAAAGAGAAAACATATCAATACACAAGGAGCACTTAGCGATGAGTGAATTCCAATCACAAATCAGTGGAAAGAGATGGTTGGGATAGAGCATATAGAAAAGGATGAATTATGAACCTTGATCTCTGCAAGAAACAACTTATAATCATTCTGCAATAGAACATCTAACAAAGGATGAATTCTATTACAAAATAGTTACAAATCAAGAAGAAAAGATAGATGAAGTGATATTGAAGCTAAGAAAATGGACAAACTCTGCAAGAAACATCACAAGAATATCTGATATGGATAAAACATGCTTCTTCAATCTTATATTAAACTAAAAATGAAAGCTACAGCCCAGGAGTACTACTCCTGTGTGTCTTCCCCCCCCTTTTTTCTTCTTCAAGAAGATACAATAATATAGGTCTTCTTTCGAATAACTGAAAAATGATTCAAATTCCAAAATAAATCCCTCTAGAAATGAACATGTATCTCATGTAGGTATTGAGGTCAAAATCCTCCCAAAAGATAACAACAATTACCATCAATTTTAGAAACTTTCTGCCATAGAAAATGGGCCAAACTACTAAAACCTAGGGCTGCGGTTATGGTTTTGTATCTCTTGAATTGTGATAGATGTCTATAAAATGAAATAATTTTTTTTGAATCTATTTTTTCTGAGGAAAAACCTCTCTCAGTTCCCTGAGATCCGTTTCCATTTTCCCCATATTTGCATTTTACAAACATGTGTCAAAACAGGAAGATATGAGATCCAAAAATTAGGTCTCGGAGATGGATTCAATTCTCCCAATACGTGACACCTGTAGGAAAAATGAGAGGTTCTATTGATATTTTATGTGTTAGAACCATTTCTCAAAATGATCCTCCAGCCGCTCAGAATCATCATTTGAAAATGATGACTCAACACCGTAAAAAATGCCATATTTTTGAAAACAAACCTCACCTTTTGGGGGACTTTTGACTGCCTTCCCGAAATCCAAATGAAATTATGAAGACACCACTGGAAATATTAGGATATGTAGATGTCGATCGACTATTCGAATGCGGAAAATGGCCTCTCTAAGGCTAAGAAAAATGTTTTTTTCCCAAGGCAATTTTTTTGCATATGAAAAATATGCGATTTTGGTGGCTAATAGGCTGAAAACAAGGGTATCTTAGCTGTCAAAAGTCTTGGCTATCTGTGGCTAAAAGTGCAATTTTAGAGCACCGTAAGCCACCAAAAGTATCGAAACCCCGATTTCGGGTTTCGGGTTTCAGGAAAACGGGTAGTGGTCAAAATCTTTATGTAGGTCAAACCCCCGACTGTCGAAAACCCAAAATGCTGACGTGGCATTTTTGTAAAACCTTATTATAGTGATTTTATGCCATTTATTGCATTCTTTTCGTGCCTACTCATGAGATATTCCTCCATGTGGCTTGATGCGTGGAGCTTGAATGCTTGGTCTCGGCCAATACACTTTCGACAACTAATGGGATATGAAACCTGAGATTTAAGCTACCGAAAGTTTGCACTTTCGGTAGCTAAACACTATAAATTTTTTCCTCCTAAGCTAATGAAAGCTAAAATTTCAATATTTGTTCCAACATAGGCTCCATCTAGGGATGGTGCTTTCCTGTAAAGTGCCAAGAATAGTAGACCATGTGCCTTCATCCATTGGGAGACCTGAAATCAAACTCAGAACCTTGTCACTTTACCTGTGCCTTTGTGAAAAAAAAAACCACTTATTCATTCATTGGGCTATGGAGTCGTAATGCTTTAAAACCATACTGGATTCAAAACTGAACTGAAAACATATTGAAAACCACCACTATAATCTAATGCTGAAAGTCAATATTATTTATATACATCACCTACTCTAACTACTGAAAAATTCCCACTGAATCAAATGATATGAAAATGCCAATGAAGGCAATCCAATAACTGTTTACTTATTTGAAATTTTCTCACACTTTCTTTGAGTAGGCTGAAAAAGGAAACTGACAACTCCCATCTAACCTGTTGTTGATCATGAATTTTCAAACTTTTCATCGATTCTTGTGACAAAATATCCATGAAATAACATACTCCTCCATTAAATGAATCTAAAAGGTCAGCAAAAGGATCATGAAAAAATGCATGGTCTTGAGGTTTTAAATAAAAAGATTCATCAAAGACAACCGTGTGCTCCAATTTATTTTTCTCAGGATCATCCTCAAAGAGGATACCCAAACATCCTTCATTTGATATGGCATCTATGTGAAGACCGTAATTCCTCCATGAAAAACCTGTAGCCAATTGTTCTAGAGAAACAATATTATAATCATCAGTGTACTCATCATATTTAGGTTCAACAGATAACTCAAGAGGGTCATCAATCAGACAAATGCTCGGGACATCAACCGTGAGCAACTCTGATCCTTTCTCTGGCATGCTTTCTATATCAGATTTATACTCCAAATCACAGTCTAAAACATCCTTGAACAACGAACTTCCTTCAAGACTATTAAATGTGACAACCCTATCCTCTTCATGAAACAAAACAGGGCTTACAAGATGATTTCTTGGCTAGAAATCATCATCATAAATAGGTTCATTAACTTCTTGTAAGGTTTCATCAAACACATGACTATCATTATTTAAAATCATATTTACATTTTCAGAAATGGAAGAAGTTTGACACTCATATCTTGGACTATGTGAAAGTTGCAAATCTGTGTGAGTAGGGGTTGTAACATAGTTGTTCAGGAGCAGATCTATCTCTTCTTTAGTCAAAGGAGAAGGTGGTCTCTGTATTTTCTGGATAAAACAACAATTATTTTCTTTCTCTTCTGTAGGTTGACCATGATGTTGAATATCTTCTTCTCGAATATGATCACAAGAGCTATCATATCTTGCTTCTTTATCAACCAAATCTTCATCATGCTAGTCACTTTCATCCACTTGAGAGATTTCTGATATTCCTTCCTCCTCTTCAAGAGGATTTGTTTGATCTTTTTGTCTTATGAATTCTATATTACAACAATCTTCAAAAAGGATTTCAGCTGAATATATCCTCTTACAATGTTGATGAAAAAGTGTGTGAAAATATTTCAATGCAGGAATACTGGAATGGGGTAAAGATTTATACCAGATTCTAACATCTCTTTCCAATGAAAACATAAACAACTTCATGAGGAAATATTGATGACATACATTTAATTCATCCATGAGCTTGTGGAATTCAAACAAGTGTTGAGCAGGATTTTCTTCCACATATCCTCCAAATTTAGGAAGGACGTATTCCCAAATTTTAATATCTGGAACAATGTTTGGAAAATCATAAAAAATTGTAAATTCTAGAGGAGAAAACCTTGCAGCAATCCGAGTAGCAAATGAATTTGACATTTTGAGACTAGTGGATTCGCCAACGAAATCATGTAGAGTCTACAAACCAAGGAGTCGCCAGGTGAATGATCACAACCAATTGAATGCATGTCCCTTGTTCACCATCAAGAGATAGATCTGAACTTTGTCGTATCCTAGGGAAGATAACTTTGCCCTCCATCCTTAGAAACGACGCCAAAAAATGTTGTCGCAAGAGTTGAATCTAGGCTGTAATAGAGCCAAGCCTTAGCACATTTTAAATGAAAAAATAAGTTATCACTCAAAACATGATTTAGGTTGTGTGCAAGTAAATTTTGAGATAACCATGAACCACTTTTGACTAGAAGCTGCCTCTTCCAACCCAAGAGGGATCTCTTGAACATATGTCACGATAAGATATCCAATAAGCTTAACATCGGGCAGATCTATGGGTAACAAAAAGTTTTGAGGTTTTTAGGGTTGATGGGTTGGACTGGGAGGTAGTCCATTGGGCATGGAGTCAAATGATCAAGCAAATTGCAAGAGTGTTTTGGCAATGGAAATCCATGGAGCAGAGGCGAGATAGAAGCTGATTACAAAGAGAAGGATTTATAAAAGGATGGAAGAAGAATAAAGAGAAAACATATCAATACACAAGGATCCCTTAGAGATGAGTGAATTCCAGGCACAAATTAGTGGAAAGAGATGGTTGGGATAGAGCATCTATCAAAGGATGAATTCTGAACCTTGATCTTTGCAAGAAACAACTTATAACCATTCTGCAACAAAGCATCTAATAGAGGATGAATTCTATTACAAAACAATTACAAATCGAGAAGAAAAGATAGATGGAGTGATATTGAAACTAAGAAAATGGAAAAACTCTGCAAGAAACACCACAAGAATCGTTGATATGGATTAAACATGCTTCTGCAATCTTACATTAAACTGAAAATAAAAGCTACCGCCCATGAGTACTACTCCTGTGTGTCTCCCCCCCCCCCTTTTTTCTTCTTCAAGAAGATACAATAATATAGGTCTTCTTTTGAATAATTGAAAAACGATTCGAATTCCAAAATAAGTCCCTCTAGAAATGAATAGGTATCTCATGTAAGTATTGAGTTCAAAATCCTCCCAAAAGATAACAACAATTACCATCAATTTCAGAAACTTTCTGCCATAGAAAATGGGCCAAACTGTTGAAAACTGGGGTTGCGGTTATAGTTTTGTATCTCTCGAATCGTGATAGCTGTGTATAAAATGAAATACATTTTTGTGCATCTATTTTTTCTGAGAAAAAATCTCTTAGTTCCCTGAGATCCATTTCCATTTTCCCTAGATCTGCATTTTACAAACATGTGTCAAAAAAGGAAGATATGAGATCCGAAAATTAGGTCTCGGAGATGGAATCTATTCTCCCAATATGTGACACCTGTAGGAAAAATGAGAGAGGATATTTATCTTTGATGTGTTAGGAAAAAAATCCTTCGACCATTTCTCAAAATGATCCTCCAGTCACTCAGAATCACCATTTGAAAATGATGACTCAACACAGTAAAAAATGCCATATTTTTGAAAATGAACCTCACCTTTTAGGGGACGTTTTACTACCTTCCCAAACTCCAAATGAAATTATAAAGAAACCATTGGAAATATTAGGATTTTAAGATGTCGTTCGACTATTAGAACGCAGAAAATGGCCTCTCCAAGGCTAAGAAAAATGGTTATTTCCCAAGGCAGTTTTTTGCATATGAAAAATGTGCGATTTCGGTGGCTAACAGGCCAAAAACAAGGGTATCTTAGCTACCAAAAGTCCTGGATTTTGGTGGATGATAGTGCGAGTTTAGAGAGTCGTAAGACACCGAAAGTCCTGAAACACCAATTTTGGGTTTTGGTTTTTGGGAAAACGTGTAGTGGTCAAAATCTTTATGTCGACCAAACCCCCAACTGCCGAAAACCTGAAATGGTGAGGTGGCATTTTTGTAAAACCTTATTATAGTGATTTTATGTTTTTTATTGCATTCTTTTTGTGCCTAATCATGATCTATTCCTCAATGTGTCTTGATGCATGGCGCTTGAATGCTTGTTCTCGGCTGATACACTTTCAACAACTAATGGCATATGAAACCTAAGATTTAAGTTATCGAAAGTCTGCACTTTTGGTAGCTAAACACTATATATTTTTCCTCCTAAGCTACTAAAAGCCAAAATTTCAATATTTATTCCAACACCAGTGTTTATCAGGGTCTTCAGACCCATCTCCCCTAAAAATAGGGAGCCTCACCTCATCTTCCATAGATCTTCCTAGGGTCCCTGACTGAGTATGTGGTGAACTACTATTGACAGTTCTCTGAATTCTCTGGTGGCTTGGATTACTTTGATTTCTTAATGCTACTGAATCAACAGGAGGGATAATAGTACTTAATTTAGCATCTTGCACAGTTCCTGAATTTTTTGGCCCTTCCCGGCGAGGCTCTTTCCGGCGAGTCTCTTCAACTTTCCCTTCCTCTGCCATAGCGGTTTATGGATGCTCTTCGTCCGTTAGATCTGCCTTTTCTCCACTGTAGAAACCCTTGTCTCTGTAATTCTACTTAAACATGTTCGCAAGATGAACTTCTCTGAATTCTCTCCCACTGTGCGTATGTCCAGCCTCTATGTCGTTGTCGCTGTCTGAATTCCTGAACATTAGATTTTCCAGATCTGACCAATCTACTGTATCTTAAATATGTTCTTCTCATGTAATAGCATCTTGATCCTCAACTTCAAAAAATGTAAAAATTTTCCTCTAGGTCCCTTGAAGAAATATCTCTCAGCTTGGTTATATGACTTTACTCTGTCAACAACAAACTCAGCGATGTACCCTCCAATGGTGCTATCAAACCAATGGTCTACTGCTCTTGCCATGATGTTATCAACTCTCTCGACCTTATTGATTATCATCGACGTCCATACCACATATGGCCTAGATCTAATATTAAGCTAGGTGTCTGCTAACCTAGCTAACCACTCGTATAGCTCCCGATGGATTCCTCCAAAGAAAATTTTGGGTATATCAGTAAAGATATATCTTCGTAACCAATCCTCTGTACTAATATTAGGTTTATTTTTATGGGCTTTAGCGGAGTCTTTTTCTTGATCCTCTATCCACTTATGAATCTCTGTCTTTGATGGGAACCACCTTGAAATTCCCTCAAGAAGATTCTTGTCTTGACAACAGAACCATTTGTTGGCACAGGGGCAGACCCAGGGTTCAGCTCTAAGAGTGCACCAACAAGCCCTAACTACTTTCCCTTTCAACTACACCTGCGAAGTAGATGCAGTATCACTCGAAGCGGCTATGGGGGGGTTGCAGGACAAAGATGTCTACAACCAAGGGAAATCTCAAGTGGATCCAACACTAGAACAATACAACATGCATATATCTCTTATCCTCTTAGATATATTCTACACATCTATCAGATCTACCATAGTAATGCAATACGAGTATATCAAAGGCAAAGAACATAGCATCAATCACACACAACACAAGGTATACGTGGTTAAGCCTCTCTCCAGGGCTACGTCCACAAAAATTTGATTTATAATATATTAAGGTGAAGCATATAGTTCTTTTCTGCACTCTCAGCTAGCAGATCATCTTTCTTCTCCTCTTTATCTCTACCCTCCTTGCCACCCAGTTGCAGGGTTGATCTTCGCACCCATCTGAAGATCTTACAATACAGAAGGCTCTCATACTCAACACTTCTCTTTCACACAATGTTACTCCCTCGATCACACAACAATAATCATAACACTGAAAATAGTAACAACAACCCATCCTAGGTCCTTTAGACCTCTATTTATACATTACAATCACTCACTGACATGGATGATTTTAGGGGCTGAATTTCTCTCATGGGCTAATTTTCCATGGTTTTTCCAAAAAGGATATTCGCTATTTTAAAAATGATTCGCCCAAATTCTATAAGATAAAATTATTTTACCTTTAAAATTGTCACAATTTTATAAAAATTATATAAAATACTTAGAAATTTGAATATTTCTACAAAAATATCGCCAAACATTTATAGTTGACATATGAAGGATTAATAATATTCACCAAGGTTTCTACATTTTAAAATAAATTTCCATCCTTAAAATGATCCCTGCTCACTGACATCCTTAGGCATAAATCTAGGTGTCAAAAACCTATATACCAAAACCCTAGGTGTCTAAAACCCTAAGTTAACTTGACCTGCGTTTTTAGGGCTTCACCAACCTATCTTTCCCTCCTTCTCGCGTGGTGCTCCAAATTATCCAATGGTGGATTTTTCCACTTGTCGAGTTGTCCACAATCCTCCTTCCTTGCCGATATTTCATCCTCGATATCCTCATCCAACGACTTTCTTCCTTTTACTTCGCTCCATCCTTTCTACTCTTTTTCTCACTTCGACCCAGTAACAATCACTGTGGCTTCCGCGTAGTTTTCATTTTGCCTTTTCTTCCTTGATCTTCACTTAATTTCATAATGAAGGGCCAATAGTCAGCAAGTCAACAAGGCTATCATACTCCTCCACAAAACATTTCAGAAAAACCCACATCACCGTTTTAGAGTTATGATCAAATATCTAGAAGTATCTTCCACAAGAAATGAGTTCCTAGTGCCTGTGTTTTCCAGTTCCCAACGTTGATTATAAAACATCAAAAACCCTTCTCTCAGCCTTTAAAATGGTATGAAAAACATCATGGAGTACTTGGTAACCTTGAGCTTGATGTGGATATTTGTTCTAGCATTCTCGAAGGATAACATTTCTTATGAATTTTAAAGGGATTGCAAAATCGCGCACGCCCTGACCTAGCACCCTGATAACGTCTAGGGTTACTTTTTCCACCACCATGGAATCTCAAGGAGGGGAGTCACTTCCCCCTCCTTCCCCCTCCACCTCTTTTTGGTGACTGGTAGTAGCTTGCAGCAAGAATTCAACCCCCTCAGCACCTCAGAGCTTTGTCAAGAAACTGGATGCCATACCCGAGATTGACCTGCCGCCTAAACTCCCAATGAAAGTAGCCCCATCCCTCTCTAAATGAGGACTTGTTGGCCAGTTCATAGGACTTTGGCCCTCAACCAGATCCACAGACAACTAGATTCAGTGAAACTGGAGGCCGCTGATCACAAGTAGTGTTACATGCTATGCAGTCGGGCGAGGATACTTCATTTTAGAATTTATTTCTCAGGAGGATAGAGATTTGATTTTCAGAAATGGCCCGTACTTAATGGGCACTCAAGGACTCTACTTAAATAGATGGACCCCAAGTTTTGATCCTGCTTCAGAAGTCCCCAAGGATGTTCCTGTCTGGGTAAGACTCCCTAACCTGCCGATTCATTGTTGGAACCCCACCTCGCTTCAAGCAATAGGGAATGGCCTTGGTCGCTACATTGAACGAGAAGAACCAAGAGACTACTACTCCTATGCTCAGATCTGTGTGGAGGTTGATCTGGAGGTAGGCCTACCCGAGGCAATAAAATTAAAAATCGGTGACTGGCACCACTACCAAAAGTTGGATTATGAACAGCTCTCGTTCAAGTGCAGAGGTTGTCACGAATATGTCCACTTCCAAAGGAACTTCCTAAAGAACCCACCCATAGAGAAAGAAGGGGAAGAAGGATGGCAATAAGATCGGAAGGGGAGATCAAAAGCGAGGGGCCAAATAAATGATCAGACAGGCCCACCGAATGCCAAGCCCTCAAGGACCAAGGAAACGGAGAACAACTTCAGTATCCTAGCTAAAGAAGTGGAGGAAGGGGAACCAGACCCAACTAAAGAAGTCCAAGAGGGAGGAAAGGAAGACCAGAATCCCGAGGACAAGGGAAACCAACCAGTAGAAGAAGAAGGGGCACAAAACAACCCCCCCCAAGGGCAGGAAGGCAGTCAGAACATAGAGGAAGGGAAGATCTCCATAGGAAATGACTCAGACGAGGCAAACGAAGTTTGGGTCACCCCAAAGAAAACAGGAAGAGGCAGGAAAACAAAAAAAGATGAGAGGGACCAGGAAACCTACAAAGATGTCCTCAGTGGGTCGCAACCCACCATCAAGCAGTTGATCAACGTTCGTCACATGCGGAAGCAAGCCAAAGCCTCCCAAGGAGGCCATCCCTCCCCTCAAGGTTTATAATGATCATAAACTCTTGGAACTATAGAGGAATGGGCAGCAAAAGGAAGGAAGTAGCGCTCAAGGATATAATTAAAACTTCGAAAGCAAGCATCCTACTGCTCCAGGAGACTAAAATAAGCCAACAAAACACACTCAAAACCTTGTTGAACATTTGGAAAGGAAGCCTTGGAGTCACTGGAAATGACAGAGGTGCCTCAGGAGGACTCTGCACACTGTGGAATGCCTCCAAAATAGACATGCTCAGCTCTGACATTTGCATGCACTAAATCCACACCAAATTTCTCCATAAAGACTTGGGTTGCCAGGTAAGTGTCTTTAATGTTTATGTTCCACATCATTTGGGGGAAAAAAAACATTGTTGGGAATCTTTGCAGGACTTCCTCCAGCAAAATAATCTCACCAATATCATCCTTGGTGGGGATCTAAATGTAACTTTAGCCCAGGAAGAAAAGAGAGGAGGTTCCATAGTAAGGGACCCAGCTAGAGAATGGGTAGAGGACTTAGCCTCAGCCTGGGACCTCCTCGACATTAAACCAGCCAAAGGACATTACACATGGACCAATAAGAGGATCAGTCCTAGGCACATAGCAGCCAGACTAGACAGATTCCTATTACAAAGCTCCCTAGTGCTGCTAGGACTCGAAGCAAAAGTAGAAATTCTGCCCCACAGTGTTTCTGATCACAAGCCGATTCGACTAGAGATCAAAAAATACCAAGTCAGAGGGCCCATCCCCTTCATATTCAACCCAATTTGGACAAATGACAAAGAATTCCTGGATATAGTTACAAAAATTTGGGCCACTGCTGTTCAAGGCTCAGCCTTTTATGTGTGGGAGGAAAAAATTAGAAGACTAAAAAGAGCTCTAAAGATTTGGGCAAAGAACCAACCAAGCCCAATAACAGTGCACCAAGAATCCCAAGCCCAGCTCGAGGCCCATCATCTAGAGATGGAACAATAGGAGGACAACCTTCAAAGGCAATGGCACAAAGCCTGTAGAGTGGAAGAAAATTACTAGAGGAAGAAATCAAGAAGTTTATGGCTGAAAGAGGGAGACCATAACACAACCTACTTCCACAAACAAGCGGAAGCAAGGAAACAATACAAGGCAGTGAAAGAAGTCCAAGTCCAGAACAAAACAATTGAGGATCCAGAGGGAATTAAACAAGCAGCTTATGAAGTTTTTGAGAATCTCTATACAGAATCAAAAGGCACGGAAATGGACCGGCAGAGGTACCCTCTCACGGTTATACCAAGGTTAATAAATGAGGACACCAACAACAAGCTGATAATGGAGGTAACGCAGCAAGAGATAAAGGAGGCCATTGATCAGATGAGCCCAGACAAAGCCCCGGGGCCGGATGGATTCACTGCTAGATTCTATCAACAGTGTTGGAGTATAATAAAAAAGGACCTAACCAAAATGATTCAGAAGTCGCAGCAGACCAGCAAGCTAGGAGGCAGCACTAACTCATCCTTCCTGGCACTCATCCCGAAAGAAAAAGGAGCGATTTCCTTCAACCGCTTCAGACCGATCTCCCTATGCAATACAAGCTATAAAATTCTTTCCAAAGTAATAGCCAATAGTCTCAAGGCAATCCTCCCTCTCATTGTTCTTGAAAACCAAGGCGACTTTGTCAAAGGGAGGCATATTGCAGATAATATCATCTTGGTTCAAGAGGCGATTCACTCCAGTGTCCGAAGGAAAGAAAAAGGTATGGTAATTAAACTGTACCTCGCTAATGCATTTGATAGAGTCAGGCATGAATTTTTATTTGAAGTAATGAGGAAGTTTGGGTTTGACTTGAAATTTATAAGCTGGATAAAATCCTGGATCAGATCACCATGGATAGCCCCGCTAGTGAATGGGAAAGTAACATACTTCTTCAAATCCTCTAGGGGATTAAGGCAAGGGTGCCCCCTTTTTCCCCTTCTCTATGAAATTCAAGCATCAGTCCTCAGCTACCAATTGGGAAACTCCAAAATTCACAAAGATCTCCATGGATTAAGAATAGTTCCAGGGGTGAAAGACATCAACCATGCATAGTTCACGGATGATACGCTATTGTTGGGAGGAGCAAGCCCAATAATAGAAAAAAAGTTCAAGGAAGAACTGGACGCCTATGCAACAGCCTCCAGAAGTGAAATAAGTCAGAACAAGAGTAACATCTATGGCTGGAATATCACACCAAATGAAATGCTAAGAATAAAAAGAGTCCTAGGGATGGAGGGGCACACAAATTGGGAGGCCTTTAAATACCTGGGAGTCCCTATTTTTAAATCTGCCCCTAGAGCCTCTCAATGGAACCATCTAGTGGAAAAACTCAAGAATAAATTCACCTCTTGGGGGGCAAACTGGTTAAACTTAGCAGGGAAGGCAGTCCTAATAAAGGCTGTGGTGTCCAGTATCCCTATCTATCAAAGCTCGCTACTGTTATCCCCTACCACAGTCATCCAAAAAATTGATGCTTTCCAAAGACGCTTCTTGTGGGAAGGAGGTAGGTAAGTAAGAAAGAAACTGCACTTTATTAGCTAGGAAAAGGCCTCAAAGTCCTTCCTGGAAGGGGGTCTCAATTTAAAAAAAACAAGAATTCAAAATATGGCCTTGGGAACAAATCTACTCTAGAAGATGATCACTGACAAACCATATTGGAGTAAACTCGCGCTCTGGAGGAAATACTTTAGGGGGCCAAGGGATAGAAGCTTAGAACTCCCCTGCAAGGAATTGAAAAGCTCCCCTATCTTTGCGCTTTGCAAAAAGACGATCCCTCACTTCATCCCTCACCTAACTTGGGTGCCAAAAAATGGTAAGAAAATAAGAATCTGGACAGAATCTATAATGGGAGATCCGCCACTAGAGCACCGACAGGACCTATGATGCCTCAAGGACTGGATGGACAATCAAAATATTGTAACTCTCTCTGACATTTTAGTTTGGGGGGAAGATAGGCTTCAATCCTGGCAAGGGTGGGAAGTGCCAAATAGGCCAACTGCTCTAGACCATCAATGGTGTGACCTCAAGGGGCGTCTTCAAGGGAAGGCCCCCCTAAAAAAGAAATGCAAAGATGAAAGAGGATGGGGAAGGACTGCCTGAGCTTACACCACAGTAGAAGGCTACCAACTCTTCAACTCAGTCCCCACAACTATGCCTAATCTGGCCCTCTGGAAAGCAGTCTGGCAACCTCATTCCCTCCCAAAAATCGACCTCTTCATTTGGACCCTGGCACATAAGAGTATCCAAACATGAGAGAACCTCAGAAGAAGGGGCTGGGAAGGACTTTTCAGGTGCCCCCTGTGCCTTCATGAGGAAGAAACCATAGACCATCTTCTCTTAAACTGCAGCTATTCAAAAGAAGTCTGGTTGAAGGCAACAGGCCCCCACCTTGCAATCAATTTTCCTCCTAATGTAATAAGCCTCCTCCTCCAATGGGACTCCTTGTACCCCTTTGCTTGCAAGAGGAGAATCCAAGCTCTCTTGATATGGGGAATGCTCCCAAAATTTATTCTATGGAACCTTTAGCTAGAAAGGAACCACTGAATTTTCAGAGAAAGTCAAAGGAAGGAAGACAGAGTCATCACTAAAATTTGAGCTCTATTGGGAGAATCAACTCCTCATCTCTGCTCTACACTCAATATTCATATGCTTGACGAAGAAGAGAAGCATTGGATAGACCAATTCAAAATACAAGGTCTAGATTCCAGAAAAGAAAGAAATCTGATCCAAGAGACCTGGGAGATTAGGAAAAGGGAGAAGGAATTTGCCAGTTGGAAACGTGAAATAAAAACACCTATTCTCTTATTTTATGGGGCCTCGAAGGGGAACCCAGGTCAGGCTGGAGGAGGGGGCATAATTGAAAATCTCACAGAGAGCACAACAATGCGCTTCGCTATCGGTCTAGGCATAGAGTCCAACAATAGAGATGAGGCCCTGGCTCTCTGGCAAGGTCTACACCAAGCAATCAAACTCAGAATCTAGGATTTGACAATCATTGGAGACTCCAGAATAGTTATCCAGACCATGATCAACCACTCTACAACCCAAAGCATTAAGCTTAATAACCTCCTAGACAAAATTCGCCTTCTCCTAAGGAATTTTAATTCCTATGATTTCTTTCATGTGCTAAGGGACCTCAATGACAGGGTTGACAAGGAATCCAACCAAGGCGTGTTGCTGGAGGCGGGGATACTGAAAGTCAATGAAATGATAGATAGAGTGGAGCTTCCATGAACCCACACCGTCCCCTTACACACTTTCAAATGCAAGCTTTGGAAGCAGAATGGGATTCAGGAGAATCTAAAAGATCAGTGCATGGCAGAGGTTCTGGTTGGATGAACGAGCTACCTCAGTACCATGAGGAATGGTGCTTAAGATTTGGGGGCGACAGGAGATCCACGCGGCCCTGTCCCACAAATTCTGTAAATCCAAACGCAATTATAAGGATGCGTGCAGAAGAAATAAAGGGAGATCTATCCCTCCTCATTCTAATTCAAGATGAGTTCTGCAAGTTGATTAGGAACAGGGAGAGCGTGAAGCACCAGAGTGATAAAGGAAAACACGCAAGGTAAGAGGACGATTGGAAATGGCTTCATCTTCGACCGGGAAGCTGAGCACGGAGGAGCGGTTGAAAGAAATGGATAAAGCTCTGGAGAACCTGAAGCAGCTACTCCAGAATCAATTGGACTTCTTAGAGAACCTGGACATGGAAGCTGGACGCCATCTGGAGCAGCTCGAGGCAGATATTACTACCACAAAAATTGGATTCTCGGAGGAGTTAGACAAACTCCACAAGGAGCTGAAAAATCCCTAGAAGGAATTCAAAGAGAGGATGGATCAGCTGGAGGCCAAGATGGCTCAGCTGAATAGCAACTGGAACCAGGACCCCAAGATTTAATCCCTCTCTATAAGCAACCTGTCTGCAGGATCTGACCAACATTTTGGCATTTTGTAATGTAGCCAATGCTTTAAATAACCCAGTTTTAGAAGCAGCATAGGATCTAGTTCAGTTTACAATTTTAAGCTATAAAAGTAGAATGGTCTCAGGAATTTAGGCCCGAAAGAATTCGGGGCCGTTCTTTAATTGAATCTGTGGCCAAGCCACCCTTTTAATATAATCTATAACCGTTTTCGTCTAAAAAAAAAGAAAAACCTTGAGCTTGATGTGGATGTCATCCAAATTGAATAGATGTTCTTGTAGGCTATGAAAGATTCAACCCTCCTCTTTTTCCAGTTCACAATGTCGATTTCAAACATGGATTACACACTTCTAGGAGGTTGTTAGAAGATCTAATGACATAACTCCTAAATAATGGTTAAAATGTAGGCTCTAAAAACAATAAAATCCATTTGAAATGATCCTTTAATGCAATGATGAGAAATAAGAGAAAAAGGTACTTGGTGTAAGTTGCGAACTCTCCTAGTTAGTTGGCAACACAAAAACTTGACTTGAATTGACACTTGAGTGGATAGATAGTGACAAAGGGAAATCTTAGGTACAAGTTGGAGGTGTGACATATCAAGGCCATGATAAAAAAATCAAAAGTGTGACTTGTGAGGCTTTATACCTTGTCATGACAAAAATCACATGACTCAAGATTTAGACCAAGGTTAAACAACCATATTCATTTTTGAAGCAAAATTAATCTTATTAACACAACCTAAATACTTCAAAACTTATGTTCTATGAACCCTGTGACTAAAAAATCAAAACAAAGAAGACTTGCTGACCCATGCAACTTATGTGTTAACATTTAGTTCCACAGGAGATGGCATGCTCCCTGCGAGCTGCCAAGAACATGCAGTTCTAGTGCCTTATCCATTGGGATATGGAGTCATTTGTACAACCAACCTCTATAACACTGCCAAAATCTGCCACTTATTCAATAAAAATGATAAACTTGGTGAAAACTAACCTCATATTGCAAATCTGATCACACAACACAAACTTGAAGAAAAGCAAATTCTTGGAAAGAGAGCTTATTATCTACGCTACCCTACTCTATCTAGATCTCCAATTTTCTCAAGTAAATGCAAATTTCCACATCAACCATTCAAGTAAATTCATGACTAAAATAATCCCATTTGTGCCATTGTTTGATATCTAATAACAAAAATATAACAACAGAGATAAAAAATCCTTCATAGAATCATACTCACCCAAAAATGTTGGTAAAATGATGAACTCTAAAATATTCAAATAATTTGAAAGATATGACTCCAATAAAGTTGCTACTAGATCTTCAAAACCATGATCAGAAACCTATTGATTCAGAAAACATGACTACCAATACATGCATTACCCTTAGCTGGGAAAAAGGTGACCTCCTTGTTCTTTGAATATCAGCTATTGATCATCAAGAGTAACAATTTCATATTCAGAAAAATGACCATATGATAATTGTATAGTAGGAGTTAAAACATTCTGATTGTGATCAGCTATAAATATATAGTTTTCTGTACAATTATCCTTTACTGCATGCTGAAAATGATTTGGAAAATGATCATAAGCATGATGTACATTCATTTCAATGAAAAAATACGAAAACAATGAAGAATTATGTTCCAAATATGAATCATGCTTACACTCTTCTTGGTGTTCCTGTGCATGCATATCTTTAGGGTAAGCCTGATCTCAGATCCTTTTTCAAACTTGAATGTTCTCCTCGACATCTTCAACATCCTCAAACAACTGTCTTAATGACAAATATTTCCTTTCTCCCAGGAAAAAGGACAAGATCAGGATGTTGAGATGCTATGTAATAAACCATAGCTGTAGTTTCTGAAGGCTAGATCTCTAATGATATACAATGATAAAAATTGTGAAAAATCATGTTGAAGATAGCCAAACCTTCATCTTCTTTTCTCCTCAAATTACAAAACTCGGTTAAGTGTTGATTGAAAGACTTGTTCTCTCACCAGTATCTTAAAAATGAATTATATAACTCAATCCATGAACCAATGGAATCATCTCCCAAACTCTTAAACCACAAAGAAACATCCCCAAACAAGGATTTGTAAAATAACCTCATGGAAACATCTTCATATACTATCTCAAACTAATTGACAAAGTTCTCAAAGGCTCCCAAATGCTTCTCGACAGTGTTATGATCTTCTCCAGAAAAATGATGAAGATACTCAAAGAAATTAAGAAGGTAAAGATGAAGGTGAGATGGAAGCCATAAATGTTTAAACATTTTCTCTTTGATTGTAGTTTGAACATTAATGGGCTGAAAACGATGTTTAAAAAGATGACTGCAAGGTATAACAAAGAATTTAGAAGGTGAATCAGCCTCCTGATTCCCATGACTATAAGGCTACTCAATTTCAAGAGGGATTGAGATGTGAACTTCATCTTTCTCAATAGGCTGAGATGAAGAGACATGAACAAAATATACAACACAGGCATAATGTATACCTTCTTCCTCCAAAGAGGGATATACAAATGAATGTTGATGATCATCAGAGTAAACAAAGAAAAGGATAATCCTTCTTATATGTAAAGGGAAAGACATGAATGAACTGATGAAAAAGAACAAAAGTTCATGGAGAAAACTAATGAACTGATACCTTGATTTTCCCTTTCGTATTTTCATATTTTTGTCAGGAAGATCCTTCCTCTAGTGGAGTCTTTGATTGTGGATTCACCAGGTAGATGATTACAGTCAATTTTTTGTGCCCCTCTCTTGTCTACCATCATGAGCCAGATCTATGTCGTTCTCCTAAGGAATATTTCTTCACTTATGTCCCCAGCAGTGACGCCATCAAATGTTAGAACTAGGAGTTGCTCTTAGACTACTACAGAGAAATCCTAATACCCATCAATAGATTCCATAATTTGATAAAAAATTTGTATAAGTTAAGCTCAAGTGCAACAAATATTCAGGGAATTATATTTGAATATTAATACAAAATCTCCACAAGGTATATGCCAGCAACAAAGGCTTGAATAACTTTAGATCAGTGTTTTTGAAACATAAATGAAACATGGAGGACTAAATAAACATGTAATACATGCATCATATCACAACAGGAAATTATGAGACAGATATAGAAGAATTTCTCATCAAAAGGAACCTCCTAAATAATGAGAAATAAACCTTTGATAACACTTGCACCAGTAGATAACAACAAATCCTTTACTGCAACATTTGAACAAGTAATGGAGATGAATCATTCACCAATAATCCACATCAAAGAAATATTGAATACAAAATATGGTAATAAAAAAAGAGATTGATCTTTGATTAATCAAGAGTCTTAAATATGATATATATAGTCATTGAGACTTTACACAATTGGATGCAAAAATAATATAAGTTTTGCTCTCTAGAATTATTTCAACCCCTCTCTTGATTCCTCTCACCCATTAAATAAAAAATAACATAAAAAATATTCTTAGGAGGTCGAAAACCATCTCTTCCATTTGATTCTATTCCTTGGAGATAGGTGGCAACAATAAAAGAGACAAGGATCCAACAAATTGCTAATTTCAGGAAGTTGTTGGAATTCATTAATAAATCTATTTCCAACTCACTACATGAGGTTTTAATGGAGATAAATATTAGGTGCAGGTGTCCTTTATCATATAACTAATTTCTAATAAATCATTCAAACCCTCCAAACAAGGCAAATATCCAAAAACTATGCAAAACAGAGAGTTTGCAGTGCCAGTTCACAGCACACTGGTGTTTTAATTTTATCTCTCAAATTCCAAACTGGGTCAGGCTAAATTTTGGTCAGAAAGTCAACAAGGCTATCATGCTCCTCCGAATTTATTTTTAGAAAAACCCAAATCATATTTATAGTGTTATGATCAAATATTTAGAATTCGTTGCTATAGGGAATGAGTTCGCATCACCAATGTCTCCTAGTTTGTAGCACCAATGATAAAACATCAAAACAAATTATGTCAACCTTTAAAATGGTATGAAAAACCTCATGGAGTACCTAGTAACCTTGATCTTGATGTTGATGTCATCCAAATTGAATAGATGTTCTTGCAGGCTATCCAAGCTCCAACCCTCCTCTTTTTCCAGTTCACAACATCGATTTCAAACATGGATTACACACTTCAAGGAGGTCGTTAGAAGATATTATGACATAACTCCTAAATAATGGTTAATATGTAGGCTCTAAAAACAATAAAATCCTTTTGAAATGATCCTTTAATGAAATGATGAGAAATGAGAGAAAAAGGTACTTGTAGTATGCTTCAAACTCTCTTAGTGAGTTGGCAGCACAAAAACTTGACTTGACTTGACACTTGAGAGGATAGATAGTGACAAAAGAAAATATTAGGTACAAGCTGGAGCTGTGTCATGTCAAGGCCATGATAAAAAATCAAAAGTGTGACTTGTGAGGGTTTATACTTTGTCATGACAACAATCACATGACTCAAACTTTAGACCAAGGCTAAACATAGCCTTATTCATTTTGGAACCAAAATCACTTTTATGGACACAACCTAAAGACTTCAAAACTTATGTTCTATGAATCCTGTGACTAAAAAATCAAAACAAAGAAGACTTGTTGACCCATGAAACCTTATGTGTTAACACCAGTCACCATGGAGAGTGCTTGAAATCCTCCTACATTTTTACAGTATATTCTTCTAGCTCTTGAGTTTTGCTACCAAGTCACCATTATGTCATGCCATATGTTCAAGGGAAATTTAAGCCTGATTCGACCATTTGTTGTTTTTTTAATCTTTGATTCGACCATTCCTATGTTAGTTGTACTTGGTTATTCTATCTCTTCACATCATCTCTTGGTGTATGTTTCATGTCGATTAATGAGGGATACATTAAGGCCCTCCTTTGATGGATCTCTTATTGTTGACTTTAGAAAATTATCTAGGAGAGGGATCTAGAAACTAAGTAGTACCTTGGAGCTTGCAAAACTCAGTGGCAGGCCTCCTCGCTATCAACAATGGGCTTCCATCATTGACTCCTGATTGATTGATTCTATGAGTGTTTGACATCATATCCTCTATTCACACTCACTAGATTGTAGTAGATACTTTGGAGTCCATCCTCTTCATCGATGGGTCCCCCCATGTCTGTTAATGGTATACATCAATGATTGGTAATCAAACAATTTCTACCATGCTTTACATTAGCTCATATATTTTCATGTGTAGAATCATACCATCGGGATTTAAGACAAAGACCTTGGGTTTGGGGCCGCATCCTTCATTCACAAAACCCCTCCCAAGTTGCAATGGAATATATCACTTGTATATGAGTACTTTGTAGACTTCGAGGGCACTCTCCTCAATGATTTTTGTCTTCCTGATGTATATGTTGTGACATAGATACACATTGTATGTTCTCATGGCTATGATATTATTGATGACATGAATCCACTGGGTATTCTTTCATGGCCATGGTTTTGAATTTCATGACATGGATTCGTAGTTTATTATTTTTGTGGCCACACTTTGATACTCTTGAGAGTCTAGGTACATATAACTTGGGGATGTATATACATATATTTATCCTTGGTGTTTGATTATAGGTACTATTTGACCTCTAGACCTATTTTCTCTCTCCTCGTGCTACCTCACTTTGATACCATTTTATTGTAATGTGTTTCGACTATCCATTCCTTTCTTGACCTCACACATTAGGGGGAATTTGTTATAACCTTAATTTACACCCTACATTGTTAGAAGGGACACAAAAAATATGTAAGTTGAGACGCAACCCTCAACTCAAGGTTTAGACAAATTTGAGGGGTGTTGTTGGTCACACTGAGATGACTAGCGACATGTCGCTTCACACCAGTTCACAACAAGCAACACCCTTAAAAGAATTATATATTTACAGAGTTTCGAAGAGATGAGTGAGGGATGAATCAGTTCTTTGTGGCATGAGCCTTGAAACTCACATCATTCGAGTCTCTATTAGTTTCTAGAAGATCTAGAAGCTCTCCCAAGCCTACTACAAGAGTCTATATAAAGAAGGAAAATATTGAGCATGAGAAGAAAAAATCATTTGGATATTTGTTCTATCCAAATACAAAGGAACTTCTCCATCTACGTAGTTGCAGTCAAGTTTCCTATATTGGTTGAAGAGACAAGCAAGGGAAATGAGTAAGGGGCAAGGAGGAGTGCATCTGCACCTTGAGGTAATTGCATTTATGTACTTTTGTCATTTGAAATAATTGATTATTGGTTTTACCCTATGAATGTTTGTATTTCATGCATGAATATTCAGATTTTATTTATTATTTCATAGATTAGGTTAGATCCAGGCTATATATATGATTATAACCCTAGGAAGAGAGGTATAATGGTATTGTTTTGTCTCTTGTGTGCAAGAAGTATGTCTTAGGATTTGGAGATGAAACTTCGGGATTGCAGCAGCCAGGACATATGAAGGAAGACATTCAGAATAATGTATGATATTTTCTCATTTATGTGTGTAACATTGAATCTGATTGCTTGGTTCTATGGATAACCATAGGAGTCTATCCCATTGTCTTTCTAGGATCAATAGGAAGATCTTAGGGAGATCTTACTATCCATCGGTGAAATTTTCTCCATAACAAATACATGTTTGAGTTTAAAATACATATACATTTAAATTGTTATAAAACACAAAAACATGATGATGATGATTATGATGGTTAACATCTAGTGAAACCAAATTTAGATTATTGGACCTTAAGAAAGGTAATGAATTACATGTTTTTAAAAAAAAAAAATTCTTCTTGAAAATATTTAAGAGAAGCATTCCAAATCATTATCGTTTTGATGAGTTAAAAGGTAGAAAAGGTCGGCATTGTAACAAATATTTTGAAATTGTGATCTAATGTGAGTGTACGAAGGAAATTCTAAGAGAAAATGATTTTCATATTCACTCTTTTAGTGTCACAAAGATGACAAATTATTTCAACCCATAACACTTTAGGAATTTTCCAATTCCCTATTTCACTATGGAGATCATGAGATTTTGTTCTTATTTTATTAATGTTGATTTTCTTCTTTACGCTAGTCAAAATAGAAAGATACTTTTGATATTCTAAATTAGGGTTGATCACCTCTTTATAGTATCTTAATTTCCTTTTATCCTCTAATTATTTACCGCACCATAATCTCTCCTTAAATTTAGATGCAATACTATTTTTGATAGTATAGTTACTCTATAGAGTAACCTCTTCCTCGATTCCCCAATGATTTAGCCAAGACATGGCATCTTTTCCAACTCTGTTTCAGCCATAGGTGGTTTTGACTAGAGTTTGAATAAATCCTAGGAAGCCTCTTGTATTTCATGTTGTTTAATTATTTACCAAATCATATTCATGCTCTCAATGGGGGAAATACTCACTTCTATAAGGAGGATAGGATAGGGTGTATTTCCCTTATTTTTGAGATTATAAATTATAAAATACTTTTGGATTTGCTCTACTTTTCTTCACGATTCTCTAGAAACAATGCAACCCCAAACTTCAAAACTATATAAGATAACAAGAGTGATGGAAGTCTCAAAGAAGAGTTTATTCTTATCCCATAGAGAAAGGTTGTTGATTTACAACTATTTTCAAGTCCATAATAATGTTTTTACCATACATTAGTTATTTTCTCAATGCTATAGTTCTAGTTAAGCCTATGATGAAGATTGATTCTGAGATATTTGTATCAATTCACTTCCTCT
>SNQJ01S0001791.1:216075-232018 GCA_010110895.2 Picea sitchensis | reverse complement strand
TTATCATAACCTTCATTTTGTTAGTGTTAACAGTCATACTCACACTAGAGCACAAAACCTTGAGAATTTTTAGTTACTTGTGGAGATCATAGGGACTCCTTTCCATAACAATAATATCATCAACGTAAAGAAGAAGGATGGTGACTACACCAAGTAGGGTTTAGCTGACACAAATTACTTCTTCCAAACAACCCTCTAACTCGTTGATGTATATGCCAAAAAGGGTAGGGGACATTAGAGAAATTGTGAGGTAAAAAATGGGTCTCAATAAAAAATATGTGATTTTAACATCAACTTTAAAAGAATCTATATGATTCAGTGTGATGATGTCGAAATAAGGGTAAACATTTTTGAAGAGAAAGAATGAAAAATATGTTTTTTAATCATATTTTTGACTTATCTCCTTATAGGTTTACTCAAATTTCAAGTGTAGACACTCGTTGAATGAGGAATTAAATTATGCATCCAATGCGTATCCACTGTGCATACTTTTGATAGACCCATAGTGAGATGTGTTCAATAAAATATGGTATTTTCACACAGGATTAACACCTTAAGAAACCATTCATACAACCAAATCAAATATTAATATACTAGTGTATTATGTGGTTAAAATCCTCAAAGAGGGAAATATTCCACAACCCTATCCAATGCGACAACTTGAGGCAATATATTAATGCAAAATAAAAATGTGCGCATAAGAGTTTCTCACAATCAATCTTCACCAAATGACCCTCCATGCTCTTTAAATAGAGATCATAGACCAATCAGGTGCTAAGCCATAGATCAATATAGATTTTAATATTTAGGATAATAAGACCCATTAGATCACTTTATTCCTAGAATATATCATGACCGTTGGATTACATAACTACAAATACATACTAAAAAAACACACTTTTACCTAAAGACACATTAGATCAAGTTGATATTAACTAACTCATAAGTGTAAAAATATCCTAACATACCCCCTTAAGAACAACTTGGGATAGGATTGAAGGATTTACAAAGGTGATACAATAGGATAAGGAAAGAGGCATTAGAGCCTATCCCCCTTAATGACAACTTCCTAAAATCCTAACATAGATTGTGAAAAAAATTCTTTTGTCAGAGACTGTGAAAATGTTTGCAACATGATAATTTGTAGGGAAAAATAACACTTCAAGAACATGATTATGAGTGAGATTTTTTACGAACTGAATTTGTAGCTCAATGTGTTTACTATGTTGATGTTGAATTGGATCTTTGGTGAGCTTGATGACACTATTATTTTCATACCAAAGTGTGGTTGGATGTTGCTACATGAATCCAAACTCTAAAAGGATTTGTCAAAGCGATAGGGCTTCTTCATTTTCATTAAACACTGCTCGATACTCTACCTCTTCTGAAGAAAGAATGAGATCTTGTTGTTTCTTATAAGCCCAAGTCATAGGTACATAACCAAGATTGAAAACATATCATGTAGTAAAATTTTGATCATTGGGGTTACTAAATCAATCAAAATCAATAAAACCAACCAATGAAGGATTCCCCCATGAACTATAATGTATCCCAAACTGAACTATACCTTGGATAAACCAAAGCATCAATTTTTCTACTTTCTAGTGGCTCTCAGGTGTTTTCATATACTAGGAAACAAGACCAACAACAAGGGAAATATCATGATAGGTATAAGTCAATTAAAAAATACCACTAACTAATTAATGGTACAAAGTGACATCTACTTTGGTTTTAGTATAAGCAACAACAAGTTTGACTCCAAACTAGAAGGGAGAAGGGGTTGGCCAACAATTTTCCATGTGAAAGTAGTGAATAAGTTCACATGCATATTTAGATTAAGAAAGATAAATTTCTTCCTTAGTTTCTAATACTTGTAGGCCAATAAAATGATGTAAATAACCTATTTCCACCATTTCTAATTTATTCTTTAGGTTGGATTTCACATGGTTTAAAGTTTAGGGTCATTACTAGTGAGGATAAGGTCATTGAAATAAGCAACAAGTATGATGAGATGGTTTCCTACTTTCGTGGTATAGACATTAGGGTCTAAATGACATCTAGAAAAGATAGTGTCAAGAAGAAAAATATCCATTTTATCATACCAAGCTTGAGGAGCTTGCTCAAGGTCATAAAGAGATTTATTAAGGTGACAATCAAAGCTAGAGTCATTTTGAACATAAACATGAGATTGTTCCATGCAAATTTATTCTTGTATATCCCCATGCAATAAGGTGGATTTAACATCCATATAATGGACCTCCCATCTATGTGAGGTAGCAAGGGATAGAAAAAGGAGGACAAAATTCATTTTGGATACATGGGAAAAGGTTTCATTGTACTAAATTCCTTCAATTTAAGAGAATCCTTTAGAAACTGACCAAGCCTTATGCGTTTAAACACTTCCACATGATGCATAATTATTTCTATACACCCATTTACATTTGACAAGTTTTCTTACTTTTTGAAGAGGTACAATATCCCAAGTATCATTCACCATTAAGGAATAATATTCTTCATTCATTATTATTCCCCAATCTGGATGGACATAAGCTTCTACAAATGTTTATGAATCATGAGTCTTTGAATCTTGAGCCAAAATAGAGGAGGTTAACTAGAAATATGAACCTACATGACATTGATAAGTAGGATCACCGACAATATCAACATATGCTTCTTGTGTTGAATGGACCCATTTAGGAAGACATGGTGTTGGTGCAAGTTCATGTTCAATGGACTCAAATAAAGGAATGTGAGTAGGAGGAGGTGGATTTTCATCCTCACCATCATCATTTGAAGAAGGAATTGGAATATGATCAGAAGATGTCACAGATGCCAAAGATGGCTCATCGGATGAAGATGGAACAAACATTGAATTATGCTCATAAGATGAGATATTTTCATCAAAATTAACATCTCTTCTAACAATTATTTAATTTAAATGAGGTTGAATGAGTTTATAACCTTTTACAACTTTAAAATATTCAACAAAAATTCACTTCTCACTTTTAGGCTGTAATGATTTCTTTTTTCATTAGGAATGTGAGCCCAATCATCACTACCAAACACACATAAGTGGCTGACATTTGGTTTAATTTTTACTCCATGCTTCTTCTGGTGTTATATTTTTTAAAGCCTTTGTGAGAGCCTAATTTACTTTGTAATTGGAACAATTAGTGGCTTCCATCCAATAACTAAGACTTAATCCCTTAGATTGGATTGTAGAATTTTCCATTTCCTTTAATGTGTTATTCTTTCTCCCAACAACACCATTTTGGTGTGGTGTATATGGAAAAATATGTTTCATTTGAATTCCCTATGTAGTGCAATAAGTTATGAATTTTTTGTTAACATATTTCCCCCCATTATCTAATATTAACCTTTGTAGTTGATGTCCAGATTGTTTTCTACAAGGGCTTTGTAGGCAAAAAAAATGCCAAAAAATTCAGTCTTAGGTGTGAATAAATAAACCCAAGTGCATATCGAGAAGTCACCAATGAAGGTTAAGAAGTACTTGAACCCCAAAAAAGGAGAAGAAAGTGAACCACACAAATCACTATGAAGGATTTGCAAAGGAACCGAGGCATGCCAAGTGGCACATTTGTCAAAACTGTCACAATGATATTTGCTAAGAACATAACCACCACAAACACCATCTATGCAAGAAATGTGAGGAGGACCATTCACCATATATTGATTACATATATGTTGCAATGAATGATAGTTTAGATGACCAAATTGTTCATGCTAAAGTTTGCTCAAGTCATCGCTATGAGTAATACCAGTTGATGGAAAAGATGATTACCCAAAGTTGTAAAATTTATATAACCTAGTAAATTCATCAACAATTCTAGTTGCTAGGACATGCTTAGGATTTTATAAGTCCTTGATTTCAACTTGGTGAGGTGAAAACTCTATTGTTTTACCTTCACCTGAATGGGTGAATTGATATATTGATAGAAGGTTGCAAGAAATACTTGGAAGACATAATGCATCATTAAAATGACTGTCATCTAACTTAACTATTATAGATTGTATAACACTAAGAGATCTATCATCACCAACACATATTTGTTTGGTGTTACATTCACTATGAGCATAAAAAATGGATTTATCCCTAACCATATGATAAGATTCTCTGGAATCAATAAGCCACTCATTAGAAGAAGAAATGGATGTTGCATTGCAGGAAAAAATAGAAGCATAAAGTGCATGTCCATGAGAAGAGTTGGGAGAAGAAGAATCAATATTGATGTTGTGATTCTTTGTACTTGCTTCTAAGTCCTCCATAATTTTAAAACAATTAGACTCTAGATGACCATCTTGCCCACAAAAGTTGTAATGTCATTCAATATTATTAGTTTTTGATTTTGGTCCTTGGTCACCATTAGGAGTAGAAGTTGGATGAGAGTGTTTGTGAACCTTGTTTCACTTGTTTTTTCAAGGATATTGCTTCTTTGGATGCATGTATTTATCTTTTTGTTGGGGAACTAAAGCATTGTTAGATGTACCTGCAGTGATGATCACTCCAATATGCAAGAGCCTATCTTGGTATCTAATAAGAGAGTCACAAAAATAATCAAGAGATGGTGTTTTGTAAGAATCCCCTAGAGCTTCTTTGGTGGAGTGAAAAGTAGATANCACTAAGAGATCTATCATCACCAACACATATTTGTTTGGTGTTACATTCACTATGAGCATAAAAAATGGATTTATCCCTAACCATATGATAAGATTCTCTGGAATCAATAAGCCACTCATTAGAAGAAGAAATGGATGTTGCATTGCAGGAAAAAATAGAAGCATAAAGTGCATGTCCATGAGAAGAGTTGGGAGAAGAAGAATCAATATTGATGTTGTGATTCTTTGTACTTGCTTCTAAGTCCTCCATAATTTTAAAACAATTAGACTCTAGATGACCATCTTGCCCACAAAAGTTGTAATGTCATTCAATATTATTAGTTTTTGATTTTGGTCCTTGGTCACCATTAGGAGTAGAAGTTGGATGAGAGTGTTTGTGAACCTTGTTTCACTTGTTTTTTCAAGGATATTGCTTCTTTGGATGCATGTATTTATCTTTTTGTTGGGGAACTAAAGCATTGTTAGATGTACCTGCAGTGATGATCACTCCAATATGCAAGAGCCTATCTTGGTATCTAATAAGAGAGTCACAAAAATAATCAAGAGATGGTGTTTTGTAAGAATCCCCTAGAGCTTCTTTGGTGGAGTGAAAAGTAGATACAAAAACAAAATACACACTACCAATCTTAGCAAGAATAATATATATACAATGGTCATTGTTCATTTCTATTTGACATTCTTTAAGAAAAAATCCAATTGTTTTGAACTTAGATAAATTGTCTTCAACGTAAGTGAAATCATTAGGATTTTAAGAAATTATTTGATTTTCAAGTTGGTGGCCTCGAATCTCATTGTGTTCACCAAACACATTTTACAACTTATTCCAAGATTCATTCATCGTATTAATTCATTGAAGGTGAAACCATAAATCATGAGAGATGAACATTTCGATTAATCCATGTGCTTTTTCATTCTTATTATCCAATTTTTCTTTATGTGTGGCATCAATGGAGGATTTTTCTCTTCACAAGGTAATTCGGTACTGTCCTTTACTTTGTAGTTCATCCTCCATATGAGATTTCCATGAGAAGTAGTTGGTACAAGTAAACAAACTATCACTTGAAATAGACATATTAACATATGCATAAAATATGGATTCAAAAGTTGAAACTGACTATCTAGATGGAAATCTCTTGCAAAAATAGGTTGTTTCCAAGAAATGACACTAAAATTTAACTTGAATGTGAAAACTATTCTTTTAAAAAAACACAAAAGGTAACCAAAGTGTCACATGGCAGGTAGAAGTTTCCCCACATGGTGATGGATGCACCATGACGTTGTTGAACAATTTTTTTTCCTTCTCTAACTTTTTCTCTAAAATCACTTTTACAAATATATTACTGTTGAATTGACCCACTTTTATAAAATAAATTAAAATCACGTTTACAATGAAGTTACTTTATAAATTAATGTTGCATGAAAATGGTAACTTAAAAAATAATATTAAACATGTTCACAAGATGAACTTCTCTGAATTCTCTCCCACTGTGCATATGTCCAGCCTCTATGTCGTTGTCACTGTTTGAATTCCTGAACATTAGCTTTTCCATATCTGACCAATCTACTGTCTCTTCAATATGTTCTTCTCATGTAATAGCATCTTGATCCTCAACTTCAAAAAATGTAAAAATTTTCCTCTGGGTCCCTTGAAGAAATATCTTTCGGCTTGGCTATATGACTTTACTCTGTCAACAACAAACTCAGTGATGTACCCTCCAATGGTGCTATCAAACCAATGGTCTATTTCTCTTTCCATGATGTTATCAAATCTCTTGACCATATTGATTAGCATCGACGTCCATACCAAATATGGCCTAGATCTAATATTAAACTAGGTGTCTGCTAACCTAGCTAACCACTTGTATAGCTCCCGATGGATTCCTCCAATGAAAATTTTGTGTATATCAGTAAAGATATATCTTCGTAACCAATCCTCTGTACTAATATTAGGGTTATTTTTATGGGCTTCAGTGGAGTCTTTTTCTTGATCCTCTATCCACTTACGAATCTCTATCTTTGATGGGAACCATCTTGACATTCCCTCAAGAAGATTCTTGTCTCGACAACAGAACCATTTGTTGGCACAGGGGAAGACCCGGGGATCAGCTCCAAGAGTGCACCAACAAGCCCTAACTACTGGCCCTTTCAGCTACACCTGCGAAGTAGATGCAGTCTCACTCGAAGCAGCTATGGGGGGGTTGTAGGACAAAGATGTCTACAACCAAGGGAAATCTCAAGTGGATCCAACACTAGAACAATACAACATGCATATATCTCTTATCATCTTAGATATATTCTACACATCTATCAGATCTAACACAATAATGCAATACGAGTATATCAAAGGCAAAGAACACAGCATCAATCACACACAACACAAGTTATACGTGGTTAAGCCTCTCTCTAGGGCTACATCCACAGAACTGTGATTTATAATATATTAAGGTGAAGCATATAGTTATTTTCTTCACTCTCAGCTAGCAGATCATCTTTCTTCTCCTCTCTATCTCTACCCTCCTTGCGCACCCAGCTGCAGGGTTGATCTTTGCACCCAGCTGAAGATCTTACAATACAGAAGACTCTCATACTCAACACTTCTCTTTCACACAATGTTACTCCCTCGATCACACAACAACAATCATAACACCGACAATAGTAACAACAACCCATCCCAAGTCCTTTAGACCTCTATTTATACATTACAATCACTCACTGACATGGATGATTTTAGGGGCTGAATTTCGCTCATGGGCTAATTTTCCATGGTTTTTCCAAAAAGGAGATTCGCTATTTTAAAAATGATTTTCCCAAATTCTATAAGATAAAATTATTTTACCTTTAAAATCACCACAATTTTATAAAAACTATATAAAATACTTAGAAATTTGAATATTTCTACAAAAATATCGCCAAACATTTATAGTTGACATATGAAGGATTAATAATATTCACCAAGGTTTCTACATTTAAAAATAAATTTCCATCCTTAAAATCATCCCTTCTCACTGACATCCTTAGGCATAAATCTAGGTGTCAAAAACCTAGATACCAAAACCCTAGGTGTCTAAAACCCTAAGTTAACTTGACCTACGTTTTTAGGGCTTCACCAGCCTGTCTTTCCTTCTTTCTCGCGCGGTGCTCCAAATCATCCAACAGTGGATTTTTCCGCTTGTCGAGTTGTCCACAATCCTCCTTCCTTGTTGATATGTCATCCTCGATATCCTCATCCAACGAATTTCTTCCTTTTACTTCGCTCCGTCCTTTCTGCTCTTTTGCTCACTTCGACCCAGTAACAATCACTATGTCTTCTGCGTAGTTTGCATTTTGCCTTTTCTTCCTTGATCTTCACTTACTTTCATAACCAAGGGCCAACAGTCAGCAAGTCAACAAGGCTATCATACTCCTCCACAAAACATTTTAGAAAAACCCACATCATCGTTTTAGAGTTATGATCAAATATCTAGAAGTATCTTCCACAAGAAATGAGTTCCCAGTGCCTGTGTTTTCCAGTTCCCAACGTCGATTATAAAACATCAAAAACCCTTCTCTCAGCATTTAAAATGGTATGAAAAACATCATGGAGTACTTGGTAACCTTGATCCTGATGTGGATGTCATCCAAATTGAATAGATGTGCCTATAGGCTGTGAAAGATTCAACCCTCCTATTTTTCCAGTTCACAACGTCGATTTCAAACATGGATTACACACTTCATGGAGGTTGTTAGAAGATATAATGACATAACTCCTAAATAGTGGTTAAAATGTAGGCTCTGAAAACAATAAAATCCATTTGAAATGATCCTTTAATGCAATGATGAGAAATAAGAGAAAAAGGTACTTGGTGTAAGTTGTGAACTCTCCTAGTTAGTTGGCAACACAAAAACTTGACTTGAATTGACACTTGAGTGGATAGATAGTGACAAAGGGAAATCTTAGGTACAAGTTGCAGGTGTGACATATCAAGGCCATGATAAAAAATCAAAAGTGTGACTTGTGAGGCTTTATACTTTGTCATGACAAAAATCACATGACTCAAGCTTTAGACCAAGGTTAAACATAACCTTATTCATTTTGGAAGAAAAATTACTTTTATTAACACAACCTAAATACTTCAAAACTTATGTTCTATGAACCTTGTGACTAAAAAATCAAAACAAAGAAGACTTGCTGACCCATGCAACTTATGTGTTAACATTTGGTTCCACAGGAGCTGGCATGCTCCCTGTGAGCTACCAAGAACATGCAGTTCTAGTGCCTTATCCATTGGGATATGGAGTCATATGTGAAACCAACCTTTATAACACTGCCAAAATCTGCCACTTATTCAATAAAAATGATAAACTTGGTGAAAACTAACTTGATATTGCAAATCTGATCAAACAACGCAAACTAGAAGAAAAACAAATTCTCGGGAAGAGAGCTTACTATCTACGCTACCCTACTCTATCTAGATCTCCAATTTTCTCAAGTAAATGCAAATTTCCACATCAACCATTCAAGTAAATTCATGACTAAAATAATCCCATTTGTGCCATTGTTTGATTGCTAATAAAAAAAATATAACAAAAGAGATAGAAACTCCTTCAGAGAATCATACTCACCCAAAAATGTTGGTGAAATGATGAACTCTAAAATATTCAAATAATTTGAAAGATATGACTCCAATAAAGTTGCTACTAGATCTTCAAAACCATGATCAGAAACCTGTTGATTCAGAAAACATGACTACCAATACATACATTCCCCTTAGCTGGGAAAAAGGTGACCTCCTTGTTCTTTCAATATCATCTCTTGATCATCAAGAGTAACAATTTCGTATTCAGAAAAATGATCATATGATAATTGTATACTAGGAGTTAAAACATTCTGATTGTGATCAGCTATAAATATATAGTTTTCTGTACAATTATCCTTTACTGCATGCTGAAAATGATTTGGAAAATGATCATAAGCATGATGTACATTCATTTCAATGAAAAAATACGAAAACAATGAAGAATAATGTTCCAAATATGAATCATGCTTACACTCTTCTTGGTTTTCCTGTGCATGCATATCTTTAGGGTAAGCCTGATCTCAGATCCTTTTTCAAACTTGAATGTTCTCCTCGGCATCTTCAACATCCTAAAACAACCGTCTTAATGACGAATATTTCCTTTCTCTCGGGAAAAAGGACAAGATCAGGATGTTGAGCTACTATGTAATAAACCATAGCTGCAGTTTCTGAAGGATGGATCTCTAATGATATACTATGATAAAAATTGTGAAAAATCATGTTGAAGATAGCCAGACCTTCATCTTCTTTTCTCCTCAAATTACAAAACTTGGTTAAGTGTTGATCGAAAGACTTGTTCTCTCACCATTATCTTAAAAATGAATTATATAACTCAATCCATGAACCAATGGAATCATCTCCCAAACTCTTAAACCACAAAGAAACATCCCCAAACAAGGATTTGTAAAATAACCTCATGGTAACATCTTCATAAACTATATCAAACTGATCGAAAAAGTTCTCAAAGGCTCCCAAATGCTTCTCGACAGTGTTATGATCTTCTCCAGAAAAATGAGGAAGATACTCAGAGAAATTAAGAGGGTAAAGATGAAGGTGAGATGGAAGCCCTAAATGTTTAAACATTTTCTCTTTGATTGTAGTTTGAACAACAATGGGCTGAAAACGAGGTTTAAAAAGATGACTTCAAGGTATAACAAAGACTTTAGAAGGTAAATCAGCCTCCTGATTCCCATGACTATAAGGCTACTCAATTTCAAGAGGGATTGAGATGTGAACTTCATCTTTCTCAATAGGCTGAGATGAAGAGACATGAACAAAATATAAAACACAGGCATAATGTATACCTTCTTCCTCCAAAGAGGGATATACAAATGAATGTTGATGATCATCAGAGTAAATAAAGAAAAGGATAATACTTCTTATATGTAAAGGGAAAGACATGAATGAACTGATGAAAAAGAACAAAAGTTCATGGAGAAAACTAATGAACTGATACCTAGATTTTCCCTTTCGTATTTTCATCTTTCTGTCAGGAAGATCTTTCCTCTAGTGGAGTCTTTGATAGTGGATTCACCAGGTAGATGATTACATTCAATTTTTTGTGCCCCTCTCTTGTCTACCATCATGAGCCAGATCTATGTCGTTCTCCTAGGGAATATTTCTTCACTTTTGTCCCTAGCAGCAGCAGCAACAAATGTTAGAAGTAGGAGTTTCTCTTAGACTACTATAGAGAACACCTAATACCCATCAATAGATTCCATAATTTGGTAAAAATTTTGTATAAGTTAAGATCAAGTGCAACAAATATTCAGGGAATTATATTTGAATATCAATACAAAATCTCCACAAGGTATACACCAGCAAGAAAGGCTTGAATAACTTTAGATCAATGTTTTTGAAACATAAATGAAACATGGAGGACTAAATAAACATGTAATACATGCATCATATCACAACAGGAAATTATGAGACAGATATAGAAGAAATTCTCATCAAAAGGAACCTCCTAAATAATGAGAAATAAACCTTTGATAACACTTGCACCAGTAGATAACAACAAATCCTTTACTGCAACATTTGAACAAGTAATGGGGATGAATCATTCACCAATAATCCACATCAAAGAAATATTGAATACAAAATATGGTAATAAAAAAAGAGATTGATCTTTGATTAACCAAGAGTCTTAAATATGATATATATAGTCATTGAGACTTTACACAATTGGGTGCAAAAATAATATAAGTTTCGCTCTGTAGAATTACTTGAACCCCTCTCTTGATTCCTCTCACCCATTAAATAAAAAATAACATAAAAAATATTCTTAGGAGGTCGAAAACCATCTCTTCCATTCGATTCTATTCCTTGGAGATAGGTGGCAACAATAAAAGAGACAAGGATCCAATAAATTGCTAATTTTCAGGAAGTTGTTGGAATTCATTAATAAATCTATTTCCAACTCACTGCATGAGGTTTTAATGGAGATAAATATTAGGTGTAGGTGTCCTTTATCATATAACTAATTTCTGATAAATCATTCAAACCCTCCAAACAAGGTGAATATCCAAAAACTATGCAAAACAGAGAGTTTGCAGTGCCAGTTCACAACACACTGGTGTTTTAATTTTATCTCTCAAATTCCAAACTGGGTCAGGCTAAATTTTGGTCATAAAGTCAACAAGGCTATCATGCTCCTCCAAATTTATTTTTAGAAAAACCCATATCATATTTTTAGAGTTATGATCAAATATTTAGAATTCGTTGCTATAGGGAATGAGTTCGCATCACCAATGTCTGCTAGTTTGTAGCACCAATGATAAAACATAAAAACAAATTATCTCAACCTTTAAAATGGTATGAAAAACCTCATGGAGTACCTGGTAACCCTGAGCTTGATGTTGATGTCATCCAAATTGTATAGATGTTCTTGCAAGCTATCCAAGCTCCAACCCTCCTCTTTTTCCAATTCACAACATTGATTTCAAACATGGATTACACACTTCAAGGAGGTCATTAGAATATATTATGACATAACTCCTAAATAATGGTTAATATGTAGGCTCTAAAAACAATAAAATCCTTTTGAAATGATCCTTTAATGAAATGATGAGAAATGAGAGAAAAAGGTACTTGTAGTACGCTTCGAACTCTCTTAGTGAGTTGGCAGCACAAAAACTTGACTTGACTTGACACTTGAGAGGATAGATAGTGACAAAAGAAAATATTAGGTACAAGTTGGAGCTGTGCCATATCAAGGCCATGATAAAAAATCAAAAGTGTGACTTGTGAGGGTTTATACTTTGTCATGAAAAAAATCACATGACTCAAACATTAGACCAAGGCTAAACATAGCCTTATTCATTTTGGAACCAAAATCACTTTTATGGACACAACCTAAAGACTTCAAAACTTATGTTCTATGAATCCTGTGACTAAAAAATCAAAATGAAGAAGACTTGTTGACCCATGAAACCTTATGTGTTACACCAGTCACCATGGAGAGTTCTTCAAATCCTCCTACATTTTTACAGTATATTCTTCTAGCTCTTGAGTTTTGCTACCAAGTCACCATTATGTCGTGCCATATGTTCAAGGGAAATTTAAGCCTGATTCAACCATTTGTTGTTTTTTTAATTTTCGAGTCGACCATTCCTATGTTAGTTCTACTTGGTTATTCTATCTCTTCACATCATCTCTTGGTGTATGTTTCATGTCGATTAATGAGGGATACATTAAGGCCCTCCTTTGATGGATCTCTTCTTGTTGACTTCAGAACATTATCTAGGAGAGGGATCTAGAAACTAAGTAGTACCTTGGAGCTTGCAAAACTCAGTGGCAGGCCTCCTCGCAATCAACAATGGGCTTCCATCATTGACTCCTGATTGATTGATTCTACGAGTGTTTGACATCAGATCCTCTATTCACACTCACTAGATTGTAGTAGATACTTTGGAGTCCATCCTCTTCATCAATGGGTCCCCCCATGTCTGTTAATGGTATACATCAATGATTGGTAATCAAACAATTTCTACCATGATTTATATTAGCTCATATATTTGCATGTGTAGAATCATACCATCAGGATTTAAGACAAATACCTTGGGTTTGGGGTTGCATCCTTCATTCACAAAACCCCTCCCAAGTTGCAATGGAATATATCACTTGTATATGAGTACTTTGTAGACTTCGGGGGCACTCTCCTCAATGATTTTTGTCTTCCTGATGTATATGTTGTGACATAGATACACATTGTATGTTCTCATGGCTATGATCTTATTGATGACATGAATCCACTGGGTATTCTTTCATAGCCATGGTTTTGAATTTCATGACATGGATTCGTAGTTTATTATTTTTGTGGCCACACTTTGATACTTTTGAGAGTCTAGGTACATATAACTTGGGGATGTATATACATATATTTATCCTTGGTGTTTGATTATAGGTACTATTTGACCTCTAGACCTATTTTCGCTCTCCTCGTGCTGCCTCACTTTGATACCATTTTATTGTAATGTGTTTCAACTATCCATTCCTTTCTTGACCTCACACATTAGGGGGAATTTGTTATTGCCTTAATTTACACCCTACATTATTAGAAGCGACACAAAAAATATGTAAGTTGAGACACAACCCTCAACTCAAGGTTTAGACAAATTTGAGGGGTGTTGTTGGTCACATTGAGATGACTAGCGACATGTCGCTTCACACCAGTTCACAACAAGCAACACCCTTAAAAGAATTATATATTTACAGAGTTTCGAAGAGATGAGTGAGGGATGATTCAGTTCTTTGTGGCATGAGCCTTGAAACTCACATCATTTGAGTATCTATTAGTTTCTAGAAGATCTAGAAGCTCTCCCAAGCCTACTCCAAGAGTCTATATAAAGAAGGAAAATCTTGAGCATGAGAAGGAAGAATCATTTGGATATTTGTTCTATCCAAATACAAAGGAACTTCTCCATCTACATAAGTTGCAGTCAGGTTTCCTAGATTGGTTGAAGAGACGAGCAAGGGAAATGAGTAAGGGGCAAGGAGGAGTGCATCTGCACCTTGAGGTAATTGCATTTATGTACTTTTGTCATTTGGAATAATTGATTATTGGTTTTACCCTATGAATGTTTGTATTTCATGCATGAATATTCAGATTTTATTTATTATTTCATAGATCAGGTTAGATCCAGGCTATATATATGATTATAACCCTAGGAAGAGAGGTATAATGGTATTGTTTTGTCTCTTGTGTGCAAGAAGTATGTCTTAGGATTTGGAGATGAAACTTTGGGATTGCAGCAGCCAGGACATATGAAGGAAGACATTCAGAATAATGTATGATATTCTCCTATTTATGTGTGTAACATTGAATCCGATTGCTTGTTTCTATGGACAACCATAGGAGTCTATCCCATTGTCTTTCTAGGATCAATAGGAAGATCTCAGGGAGATCTTACTATCCATCGATGAAATTTTCTCCATAACAAATACATGTTTGAGTTTAAAATACATATACATTTAAATTGTTATAAAACAAAAAAACATGATGATGATGATTATGATGGTTAACATCTAGTGAAACCAAATTTAGATTATTGGACCTTAAGAAAGGTAATGAATTACATGTTTTTCTTTAAAATTTTATTTTTGTGCTTGAAAATATTTAAGAGAAGCATTCCAAATCATTATCGTTTTGATGAGTTAAAAGGTAGAAAAGGTTGGCATTGTAGCAAATATTTTGAAATTGTGATCTAATGTGAGTGTACGAAGGAAATTCTAAGAGAAAATGATTTTCATATTCACTCTTTTAGTGTCACAAAGATGACAAATTATTTCAACCCATAACACTTTAGGAATTTTCCAATTCCCTATTTCACTATGGAGATCATGCGAGTTTGTTCTTATTTTATTAATGTTGATTTTCTTCTTTACGCTAGTCAAAATAGAAAGATACTTTTGATATTCTAAATTAGGGTTGATCACCTCTTTATAGTATCTTAATTTCCTTTTATCCTCTATGTATTTATCGCACCATAATCTCTCCTTAAATTTAGATGCAATACTATTTTTAATAGTATAGTTACTCTATAGAGTAACCTCTTCCTCGATTCCCCAATGATTTAGCCAATACATGGCATCTTTTCCAACTCTGTTTGAGCCATAGGTGGTTTTGACTAGAGTTTGAATAAATCCTAGGAAGCCTCTTGTATTTCATGTTGTTTATCTTGTTCTTGTACATTATTTACCAAATCATATCCATGCTCTCAATGGGGGAAATACTCACTTCTATAAGGAAGATAGGATAGGGTGTATTTCCCTTATTTTTGAGATTATAAATTATAAAATACTTTTGGATTTGCTCTATTTTTCTTCACGATTCTATAGAAACAATGCAAACCCAAACTTCAAAACTATATAAGATAACAAGAGTGATGGAAGTCTCAAAGAAGAGTTTATTCTTATCCCATAGAGAAAGGTTGTTGATTTACAACTATTTTCAAGTCCATAATAATGTTTTCACCATACATTAATTATTTTCTCAATGCTATAGTTCTAGTTAAGCCTATGATGAAGATTGATTCTGAGATATTTGTATCAATTCACTTCCTCTAAGATGTTGTTTTCAAGTCCATAATAATGTTTTCACCATACATTAATTATTTTCAAGTCCATAATAATGTTTTCACCATACATTAATTATTTTCTCAATGCTATAGTTCTATTTAAGCCTATGATGAAGATTGATTCTGAGATATTTGTATCAATTCACTTCCTCTAAGATGTTGTTTTCAGAA
>SNQJ01S0001791.1:146180-215944 GCA_010110895.2 Picea sitchensis | reverse complement strand
CACAAAATCTTGAGAATTTTTAGTTACTTGTGGAGATCATAGGGACTCCTTTCCATAACAATAATATCATCAACGTAAAGAAGAAGGATGATGACTACACCTGTTGTAGGAAAATCTCCCTGCGGACAGGTAGATCGCCTCTAAGAGCTTGACCTTAAATCTAGACAGAAAATGCTTAACATGGACACTGACTTCCTTTCAAATCCATCTAAACTAACACATGAGAAGGAAGGATGATAGAAGTACCTTTTATCGACGTTTGTCCCTGCACGCTCCGAGTTGCGCTCTAATCCTTTGCTCCTCGCTGAGTTCTGTGGACAAAGCAAGATACGACCACTTCCTACTCTATTGATATTAGCTTGAAAAATATCTATCAATTAATGATAGGTTCATGTGACATTAGACACAAAATGGAAAGAAACAGGCCAAGCGTGTCATATTGATGAGAACAACGACAACAGTACTTACAATCGTAGATGCGAATGCGACAACTTCTTCAAGTCCTCTTCGTCTAACCCTTGCCTGAAAGCTCCACAACCTTGATAACAATAGCTTCATTGATCACTCTCCTTTGGCTGACTGTGAATTTCCTCTAAGATCATAAGTTTCATATCTTCATTTCTTCCCCCTTTCCACCATCATAGAGCTTGTTTATATAGGTAAAGAGGAGCTTAACCTCTTAAGTTATCTTTAGAACAAGTTGGGAACCTTCTCCTTAGATCAGGGATCTCTTGATGAAACCAAGAATTCGAGCACAACTGCCTCCTAATCTCAAAATATCCTCCCCTTATTCTCCTCAACAGGCCAACTACTGCCTCAGATTAGGCAGCACTCCCTTAGAATGGGCATCAGAGCTCTATAACGCTCCCTGGTAAGCCATGGAGGGGCGCCAGCGCTCTCAAGATGAGAAACGCTCCTTCAGAGGGGGAAGGGGAGTGTTATAACACTCCCTGAAGCATTATAGGGGAGCGCAAGTGCTCCTAGAGCTAATATAGAGGAGGACTCCCCCTCAAAAATTTTGTTTCAGGGCTATCTTCAGGTGTCAAGAGTTGTTTGACTTCAGTAAACCAGTTCTTCTCCTTCAAACCAAGCATATGAGATGTTTTAAGTGTTTCCTTAATGTCTTTCATCATGGAAATATGTCTGAACATCATTTGCGACACTTGTGACCAACTTGCGACACTTGCGAAAGTTGTAAGGAAGATGCGACACTTACGACAATTGAGAGGAACACGCGACACTTATCCAGCTGAGTAATTTTGATGTGTAACAACACCAAGTAGGGTTTAGCTGACAAAAAATACTTCTTCCAAACAACCCTCTAACTCGTTGATGTATATGCCAAAAAGGGTAGGGGACATTATAGAAATTTTGAGGTAAAAAATGGGTCTCAACAGAAAATATGTGATTTTAACATCAACTTTAAAAGAATCTATATGATTCAGTGTGATGATGTTGAAACAAGGGTAAACATTTTTGAAGAGAAAGAATGAAAAATATTTTTTTTAATCATATTTTTGACTTATCTCCTTATAGGTTTACTCAAATTTCAAGTGTAGACACTCGTTGGTTGAGGAATTAAATTCTACATCCAATGAGTATCCACTGTGCATACTTTTGATAGACCCATAGTGAGATGTGTTCAACAAAATATGGTATTTTCACACAAGATGAACACCTTAAGAAACCATTCATACAACCAAATCAAATATTAATATACTAGTGTATTATGTGTTTAAAATCCTCAAAGAGGGAAATATTCCACAACCCTATCCAATGTGACAACTTGAGGCAATATATTAATGCAAAATAAAAATGTGTGCATAAGATTTTCTCACAATCAATCTTCAGCAAATGACCCTCCATGCTCTTTAAATAGAGATCATAGACCAATGAGGTGCTAAGCCATAGATCAATATAGATTTTAATATTAAGGAGAATAAGACCCATTAGATCACTTTATTCCTAGAATATATCATGACCGTTGGATTACATAACTACAAATACATACTAAACAAACACACTTTTACCTAAAGACACATTAGGTCAAGTTGATCTTAACTAACTCATAAGTGTCAAAATATCCTAACATACCCCCTTAAGAACAACTTGGGATAGGATTGAAGGATTTACAAAGGTGATACAATAGGAGAAGGAAAGAGGCATTAGAGCCTATCCCCCTTAATGAAAACTTCCTAAAATCCTAACATAGATTGTGAAAAAAATTCTTTTGTCAGAGACTGTGAAAATGTTTGCAACATGATAATTTGTAGGGAAAAATAACACTTCAAGAACATGATTATGAGTGAGCTTTTTTACGAAGTGAATTTGCAGCTCAATGTGTTTACTATGTTGATGTTGAATTGGATCTTTGGTGAGCTTGATGACACTATTATTTTCATACCAAAGTGTGGTTGGATGTTGCTACAGGAATCCAAAATCTAAAAGGATTTGTCAAAGAGATAGGGCTTCTTCATTTTCATTAAACACCACTCGATACTCTACTTCTTTTGAAGAAAGAACGAGATCTTGTTGTTTCTTATAAGCCCAAGTCATAGGTCCATAACCAAGATTGAAAACATATCATGTAGTGAAATTTTGATCATTGGGGTTACTAACTCAATCACAATAAATAAAACCAACCAATGAAGGAGTCCCCCATGAACTATAATGTATCCCAAACTGAACTATACCATGGATAAACCAAAGCATCATTTTTTCTACTTTCTAGTGGCTCTCAGGTGTTTTCATATACTAGGAAACAAGACCAACAACAAGGGAAATATCATGATAGGTATAAGTCAATTAAGTTATGAATTTTTTGTTAACATATTTCCCCCCATTATCTAATATTAACCTTTGTAGTTGATGTCCAGATTGTTTTCTACAAGGGCTTTGTAGGCAAAAAAAATGCCAAAAAAATCAGTCTTAGGTTTGAATAAATAAACCCAAGTGCATATCGAGAAGTCACCAATGAAGGTTAAGCAGTACTTGAACCCCAAAAAAGGAGAAGAAAGTGAACCACACAAATCACTATGAAGGAGTTGCAAAGGAACCGAGGCATGCCAAGTGGCACATTTGTCAAAACTATCCCAATGATATTTGCTAAGAACATAACCACCACAAACACCACCTATGCAAGAAATGTGAGGAGGACCATTCACCATATTTTGATTACATAGATGTTGCAATGAATGATAGTTTATATGACCAAATTGTTCATTCTAAAGTTTGCTCAAGTCATTGCTATGAGTAATACCAATTGATGGAAAAGATGATGACCCAAACTTGTAAAATTTGTATAACCTAGTAATTTCATCAACAATTCTAGTTGCTAGGACATGCTTAGGATTTTATAAGTCCTCGATTTCAACTTGGTGACGTGAAAACTCTATTGTTTTACCTTCACCTGAATGTGTGATTTGATATATTGATAGAAGGTTGCAAGAAATACTTGGAACACATAATGCATCATTAAAATGGCTGTCATCTAACTTAACTATTATAGATTGTATAGCACTAAGAGATCTATCATCACCAACACATATTTGTTTGGTGTTACATTCACTATGAGCATAAAAAATGGATTTATCCCTAACCATATGATAAGATTCTCTGGAATCAATAAGCCACTCATTAGAAGAAGAAATGGATGTTGCATTGCAGGAAAAAATAGAAGCATAAAGTGCATGTCCATGAGAAGAGTTGGGAGAAGAAGAATCAATATTGATGTTGTGATTCTTTGTACTTGCTTCTAAGTCCTCCATAATTTTAAAACAATTAGACTCTAGATGACCATCTTGCCCACAAAAGTTGTAATGTCATTCAATATTATTAGTTTTTGATTTTGGTCCTTGGTCACCATTAGGAGTAGAAGTTGGATGAGAGTGTTTGTGAACCTTGTTTCACTTGTTTTTTCAAGGATATTGCTTCTTTGGATGCATGTATTTATCTTTTTGTTGGGGAACTAAAGCATTGTTAGATGTACCTGCAGTGATGATCACTCCAATATGCAAGAGCCTATCTTGGTATCTAATAAGAGAGTCACAAAAATAATCAAGAGATGGTGTTTTGTAAGAATCCCCTAGAGCTTCTTTGGTGGAGTGAAAAGTAGATATGAGAGGGTTTAGGACCCTATTTCACTTGTTTTTGCAAGGATATTGCTTTGATGCATGTATTTATCTTTTTGTTTGGGAACTAAAGCATTGTTAGATGTACCTGCAAGTGATGATCACTCCAATATGCAAGAGCCTATCTTGGTATCTAATAAGAGAGTCACAAAAATAATCAAGAGATGGTGTTTGTAAGAATCCCTAGAGCTTCTTTGGTGGAGTGAAAAGTAGAGCTACAAAAACAAAATACACACTACCAATCTTAGCAAGAATAATATATATACAATGGTCATTGTTCATTTCTATTTGACATTCTTTAAGAAAAAATCCAATTGTTTTGAACTTAGATAAATTGTCTTCAACGTAAGTGAAATCATTAGGATTTTAAGAAATTATTTGATTTTCAAGTTGGTGGCCTCGAATCTCATTGTGTTCACCAAACACATTTTACAACTTATTCCAAGATTCATTCATCGTATTAATTCATCATCACAGAAACTAAATTAGGAGAGATAGAAATTATTATTAATCCATGTGCTTTTTCATTCTTATTATCCAATTTTTCTTTATGTGTGGCATTAATGGAGGATTTTTCTCTTCACAAGGTAATTCGGTATTGTCCTTTACTTTGTAGTTCATCCTCCATATGAGATTTCCATGAGAAGTAGTTGGCAAGTAAAACAAACTATCACTTGAAATAGACATATTAACATATGCATAAAATATGGATTCAAAAGTTGAACCCATCATCTAGATGGAAATCTCTTGCAAAAATAGGTTGTTTCCAAGAAATGACACTAAAATTTAACTTGAATGTGAAAACTATTCTTTTAAAAAAACACAAAAGGTAACCAAAGTGTCACATGGAAAATAGAATTTGGCCCACATGGTGATGGATGCACCATGACGTTGTTGAACAATTTTTTTCCTTTTCTAACTTTTTTTCTCTAAAATCACTTTTGCTGAAATATATTATCAAGTTGGAATTGGACCCTAATTTTTATAAAATAAATTAAAATCATCGCTACAATGAAGTTACTTCTATACCAATGAAAATGGTAACTTAAAAAATAATATTAAACATGTTCACAAGATGAACTTCTCTAAAATCTCTCCCACCTGCATATGTCCAAATTTCATACGTTGTCATCTGCTTGAATTCCTAACATTAGCTTTTCGATCTTACCACTTATTGTATCTTTAATATTTTATTCTCATGCAATAGCATCTGGATCCTCAACTTCAGAAAATGTAAAAATTCTTCCTCCTGGTCCCCAGTTTTCGCTTGGCTATATGACTTTACTTCCTCGCCAACAACAAACTCTCACAAGATGTGTCCTCCAATGGTGCTATCAAACCAATGGTCTATTTCTCTTTCCATGATGTTATCAAATATTTTGACTATATTGATTGTGCATCATCGCCCATACTCAAATATGGCTCTAGATCTAATCTTAAATTGGGTGTCTTCTAACCTAGTTAACCACTTGTATATCTCCTGATGGATTCCTCTAATGAAAATTTTGTGTATATCAAAGATATATCCTCGCAGTCCAATCCTCCTCACTAATATATTAGGGTTATTTTATGGGCTTCTGAGTCTTTTCGATCCTCCTCTATCCACTACTTGTCTCTATCATCTTTTTGATGGGAACCATCTTTGGACATTCCTCAAGAAGATTCCTTCTGTCTCTGACAATGTAACCATTTTTGTTGGCACAACAGCGACCAGATCAGGCTCCGGCAGAGTGCACCAACAAGCCCTAATCGGCTCCTTTCAGCCTACACTGGCAGATGCGCCCACCTCATAGCTTATGGGGGTTGTAGGACAAAGATGTCTACAACCAAGGGAAATCTCAAGTGGATCCAACACTAGAACAATACAACATGCATATTCTATCATCTTAGATATATTCTACACATCTATCAGATCTAACACAATAATGCAATACTAGTATATCAAAGGCAAAGAACACAGCATCAAACACACACGTCAACAAAATGTTTTACTGTGGTTCACCCTCTCTTAGGGCTACATCCACGTAACCTGGGATTTATAATATATTAAGGTGAAGCATATAGTTATTTTCTTCACTCTCACCAGCGTATCATCTCTTCTTTCTCCTCTATTCTACCTCCTTACATCTAGTCGTAGGTTGATCTTTTGCACCCATAAATTAAGATCTTACAATGTTTTAAGACTCTCATACTAACACTTTTCACACAATGTTACCCCTCATCACACACAACAACAATCATAACACCGACACAGTAACAACAAACCCATCCCAAGTCCTTTAGACCTCCATTTATACATCAAGTGAACTACCTACCTGACATGGATGATTTTAGTCAATTTCATTTCATACACTTTCCATGGTTTTTCCAAAAGGAGATTCGGCTATTTTAAAAATGATTTCAAATTCTAAGATAAAATTTTTACTTTAAAATCACCAATACCTATAAAAACTATATAAAATACTTAGAAATTTGAAGAGTTTCTACAAAAATATCGCCAAACATTTATAGTTGACATATGAAGGATTAATGGTCTTCCCTAAGGTTTCTACATTTAAAAATAAATTTCCATCCTTAAAATCATCCCTTCTCACTGACATCCTTAGGCATAAATCTAGGTGTCAAAAACCTAAATAACAAAATCCTAGGTATCTAAAACACTAAGTTATTAATGGACTCCACGCTTAGGCTTCACCAAATTTTTCCTTCTTTCTCGCTGCTGGTGTCCCAAATATGATTTATTCGATAACCTCCTTCCTTTGTTGATATGTCATCCTCTATATCCTCATCCAACGAATTTCTTCATTTTATTTCGCTTCGTCTTTTATGCTCTTCTGTTCACTTCGACCCGGTATCAATCACTATGTCTTCCGCACAGTTCTCATTTTTTCTTTTATTCCTTGATCTTCGCTACTTTCATAACCAAGGGCCAATGCCAGTGTCAACAAGGCTATCATACTCCTCCACAAACATTTGTGAAAACCCACATCATCGTTTTAGAGTTATGATCAAATATCTAGAAGTATCTTCCACAAGAAATGAGTTCACAGTGCCTGTCTGCCAGTTCGCAATGCCAATTCGTGGTGCCAATGATAAAACATCAAAACCCTTCTCTCATCATTTAAAATGGTATGAAAAACATCATGGAGTAATTTGGTAACCTTGATCCTCGATGTGGATGTCACTAAATTATCAGATGTGCCTATAGGGTCGTGGAAAGATTTCAACCCTCCTCTTTTGCCAGTTCGCAACACCGTTTTCAAACATGGATTACACACTTCATGGAGGTTGTTAGAAGATATAATGACATAACTCCTAAATAGTGGTTAAAATGTAGGCTCTGAAAACAATAAAATCCATTTGAAATGATCCTTTAATGCAATGATGAGAAATAAGAGAAAAAGGTACTTGGTGTAAGTTGTGAACTCTCCTAGTTAGTTGGCAACACAAAAACTTGACTTGAATTGACACTTGAGCGGATAGATAGTGACAAAGGGAAATTTTAGGTACAAGTTGGAGGTGTGACATATCAAGGCCATGATAAAAATCAAAAGTGTGACTTGTGATGGTTTATACTTTTGTCATGACAAAAATCACATGACTCAAGCTTTAGACCAAGGTTAAACATAACCTTATTCATTTTGGAAGAAAAATTACTTTTATTAACACAACCTAAATACTTCAAAACTTATGTTCTATGAACATTGTGACTAAAAAATCAAAACAAAGAAGACTTCTGGTTTCTGACCCATGCACCCTATAAAGCTAACATTTGGTTCCCACAGAGCCGGCATGCTCCCTGTGAGCTGCGAAGAATATGCAGCTCTAGTGCCTTATCCATTGGGATGGTGGAGTCATATGTGAAAACCAACCTTATAACACCAAAAATCTGGCTCACTGTTCAATAAAAAATGATAAACTTAGAACATAACTTGATATTGCAACTGATCAAACAACGCAAACTAGAAGAAAAACAAATTCTCGGGAAGAGAGCTTATTACCTACATTACCCTACTCTATCTAGATCTCCAATTTTCTAAGTAAATGCAAATTTCCACATCAACCATTCAAGTAAATTCATGACTAAAATAATCCCATTTGTGCCATTGTTTGATTGCTAATAAAAAAAATATAACAAAGAGATAGAAACTCATTCAGAGAATCATACTCACCCAAAAATGTTGGTGAAATGATGAACTCTAAAATATTCAAATAATTTGAAAGATATGACTCCAATAAAGTTGCTACTAGATCTTCAAAACCATGATCAGAAACCTGTTGATTCAGAAAACATGACTACCAATACATACATTCCCCTTAGTTGGGAAAGAGGTGACCTCCTTGTTCTTTCAATATCAACTCTTGATCATCAAGAGTAACAATTTCCTCTTCAGAAAAATGATCATATGATAATTGTATACTAGGAGTTAAAACATTCTGATTGTGATAAGCTATAAATATATAGTTATCTACTATACAATTATCCTTTACTACATGCTAAAAATGATTTGGAAAATTATCATAAGCATGATGTACATTCATTTCAATGAAAAAATACGAAAACAATGAAGAATAATGTTCCAAATATGAATCATACTTACACTCTCCTTGTTGGAGCCTGCATGCATATCTTTAGGTAAGCCCATCTGTATCTTTTTCAAATTCAAATGTTCATTCCTAAGATCTTCAACATCCTAAAACAACCGTCTTAATGACGAATATTTTCTCAGAAAAAGGACAAGATCAGGATGTTGAGCTACTATGTAATAAACCATAGCTCTTCAAGTAGCTTCAAGGATGGATTCTAATGATATTTTCATGATAAAATTGTGAAAATCATGTTGAAGATAATTAACTTCTTCTTTTCTCCTCAAATTACAAAACTTGGTTAAGTGTTGATCGAAAGACTTGTTCTCTCACCATTATCTTAAAAATGAATTATATAACTCAATCCATGAATCCAATGGAATCATCTCCTAAAACTTTTAAACCACAAAGAAACATCCTCAACCAAATATTTGGAAAATAAACTCATGGTGCAATATCTTCATAAACTATATCAGAACTGATTCAAAAGTTCTCGTTAGCTCCCAAATGTTTCTCAGCGGTGATATGATCTTGTCTAGAAAAATGAGGAAGATACTCAGAGAAATTAAGAGGGTAAAGATGAAGGTGAGATGGAAGCCTCTAAATATTTAAATATTTTCTTGATTGTTTGTAGTTTGAACAACAATGTAATGAAAACGAGGTTTAAAAAGATGACTTCAAGGTATAACAAAGACTTTAGAAGTTAAATCAGCCTCATGATTCCCATGACTATAAAGCTACTCAATTTCAGGATGGATTGAGATATGAACTTCATCTTTCTTAATAGGCTGAGATGAAGAGACATGAACAAAATATAAAACACAGGCATAATGTATACCTTCTTCCTCCAAAGAGGGATATACAAATGAATGCTTATGGTCATATGAATAGACAAAGAAAAGGATAATACTTCATATGTAAAGGGAAAGACAAGGAATGAATCGATGAAAAGAACAAAGTTCATGGAGAAAACTAATGAACTGATACCTAGATTTTCCCTTTCGTATTTTCATCTTTCTGTCAGGAAGATCTTTCCTCTAGTGGAGTCTTTGATAGTGGATTCAATGCAGATGATTATATTCAATTTTTTTTAGCCCCTCTCTTGTCTACCATCATGAGCCAGATCTATGTCGTTCTCCTCCCATGGAATATTTCTTCACTTTTGTCCCTAGCAGCAGCAGCAACAAATGTTAGAAGTAGGAGTTTCCTTAGACTACTAAAGAACAAGCCTAATATTCATCAATAGATTCCATAATTTGGTAAAAATTTTGTATAAGTTAAGATCAAGTGCAACAAATATTCGTGAATCTATATTTGAATATCAATACAGGTCTCCACAAGGTACAATCTCGAAGAAATAAGGCTTTGAATAACTTTAGATCAATGTTTTTTAAACATAAATGATTGATGGAAGACTAAAGAAACCTGTAATACATGAATCAGATCACAACATGCAATTCTGAGACACATATAGCAGGAATTCTCATCAAAAGGAACCTCCTAAATACTCTAGAGAATAAAACCTTTGGATAACACTTGCACCAAGAGATAACAAATCATTTATTGCAACATTTGAACAAGTAATGGGGATGAACGCCATTCACCGTCAATACACATCAAAGAAATATTGAATGGCAAAATATGGTAATAAAAAAGAGATTGATCTTTGATTAACCAAGAGTCTTAAATATGATATATATAGTCATTGAGACTTTACACAATTGGATGCAAAAATAATATAAGTTTTGCTCTCTAGAATTATTTCAACCCCTCTTGATTCCTCTCACCTAATAAATAAAAATAACATAAAAAAATATTCTTAGGAGAGGCTCCAAAAACCATCTTCTATCTCATTTCTATTCCTTGGAGATAGGTGGCAACACAAAAGAGACATATCCAAAACATAATTTTCTTGTTGTTTTGAATTCATTAATAAATTCATTTCCAACTCAATCGCATGAGGTTTTAATGAGATAAATATTAGGTGTAGGTGTCCTTTATATAACCACTTCCGATAAAATCATTCAAGAAACCTCCAAACAAAGTGAATATCCAAAAACTATGCAAAACAGAGAATTTGCAACACATTTCACAACACACTGGTGTTTTAATTTTATCTCTCAAATTCCAAACTGGGTCAGGATGAAATTTGGTCATAAAGTCAACAAGGCTATCATGCTCCTCCAAATTTATTTTTAGAAAAACCCATATCATATTTTTAGAGTTATGATCAAATATTTAGAATTCGTTGCTATAGGGAATGAGTTCGCATCACCAATGTCTGCTAGTTTGTAGCACCAATGATAAAACATCAAAACAAATTATGTCAACCTTTAAAATGGTATGAAAACCTCATGGAGTACCTAGTAAACCTATGCTTGATGTTGATGTCATCCAAATTGAATAGATGTTCTTGCAGGCTATCCAAGCTCCAACCCTCCTCTTTTTCCAATTCACAACATTGATTTCAAACATGGACTACACACTTCAAGGAGGTTGTTAGAATATATGATGACATAACTCCTAAATAATGGTTAATATGTAGGCTCTAAAAACAATAAAATCCTCTTTGAAATGATCCTTTAATGAAATGATGAGAAATGAAAGCAAAAGTTACTTGGAGTACGCTGCGAACTCTCCTAAAGAGTTGGAAGCACAAAAACTTGACTTGACTTGACACTTGAGAGGATAGATAGTGACAAAAGAAAATATTAGGTACAAGTTGGAGCTGTGCCATATCAAGGCCATGATAAAAAAATCAAAAGTGTGACTTGTGAGGGTTTATACTTTGTCATGAAAAAAATCACATGACTCAAACATTAGACCAAGGCTAAACATAGCCTTATTCATTTTGGAACCAAAATCACTTTTATGGACACAACCTAAAGACTTCAAAACTTATGTTCTATGAATCCTGTGACTAAAAAATCAAAATGAAGAAGACTTGCTGACCCATGAAACCCATGTTATACCCACCACCATGGAGAGTTCTTCAACTCTCCTACATTTTTATAGTATATTCTTCTAGCTCTTGAGTTTTGCTACCAAGTCACCATTATGTCGTGCCATATGTTCAAGGAAATTCTAATCGATTCAACCATTTGTTGTTTTTTTAATTTTCGAGTCGACCATTCCTATGTTAGTTCTACTTGTTATTCATCTCTTCACACATCATCTCTTGGTGTATGCTGCTCTCATGCTCCATTTCAATGAGGGATACATTAAGGCCCTCCCTTTGATGGATTCTCTTGTTGATCAGTAGAACATTATCTAGGAGGAGGGATCTAGAACCAAGTAGTACCTGAGCTTGCAAACCCAAGGGTGCCTCCTCAGAATCAACAATAGCTTCCATCATTGACTCCCTGATTGATTGATTCTACTTTTAGTGTGAATCATCCATTCACACTCACTAGATTGTAGTAGATACTTTGGAGTCCATCCTCTTCATCAATGGGTCCCCCCATGATGTCTCAAGTAATGGTATACATCAATGATTGGTAATCAAACAATTTCTACCATGATTTATATTAGCTCATATATTTGCATGTTGTAGAATCATACCATCGTGGTTTTTCTGCACAAATACCTTGGGTTTGGGGTTGCATCCTTCATTCACAAAACCCCTCCCAAGTTGCAAATGAATATATCACTTGTATATGAGCATTCTTTGTAGACTTCGAGGGCACTCTCCTCAATGATTTTTGTCTTCCTGATGTATATGTTGTGGCATAGATCCACATTTTTATTTGTTCATGGCTATGATCTTATTGATGACATGAATCCACTGGGTATTCTTTCATAGCCATGGTTTTGAATCTCATGACATGGATCTGTAGTTTATTTAATTTGTACACACTTTGATACTTTTGAGAGTCTAGGTACATATAACTTGGGGATGTATATACATATATTTATCCTTGGTGTTTGATTATAGTTAATTATTTACCTCTAGACTCCATTTTCGCTCTCCTCGTGCTGCCTCACTTTGATACCATTTTATTGTAATGTGTTTCAACTATCCATTCCTTTCGACTCTTCACACATTAGGGGAATTTGTTATTGCCTTAATTTACACCCTACATTATTAGAAGCGACACAAAAAATATGTAAGTTGAGACACAACCCTCAACTCAAGGTTTAGACAAATTTGAGGGGTGTTGTTGGTCACATTGAGATGACTAGCGACATGTCGATTTCCACCAGTTCACAACAAGCGACACCCTGAAAAATTATATATTTATGAGTTTCAAGAGATGGAGTGATGGATGAGTTGGTTCTTCGTGGTATGAGCCTTGTAACTCACATCATTTGAGTATCTATTAGTTTCTAGAAGATCTAGAAGCTCTCCCAAGCCTACTCCAAGAGTCTATATAAAGAAGGAAAATCTTTAGCATGAGAAGGAAGAATCATTTGAATATTTGTTCTATCCAAATACAAAGGAACTTCTCCATCTACATAAGTTGCAATTAGGTTTCCTAGCTTGGATGAAGAGACGAGCAAGGAAATGAGTATAGTGCTGAGGAGTGCATCTCAAGATCCTTGAGGTAATTGCATTTATGTACTTTTGTCATTTGAAATAATTGATTATTGGTTTTACCCTATGAATGTTTGTATTTCATGCATGAATAATATTCAACGATTTTATTTATTATTTCTACAGATCAAGTTAGATCCAAGCTATATATATGATTATAACCCTAGGAAGAGAGGTATAATGGTATTGTTTTGTCTCTTGTGTGCAAGAAGTATGTCTTAGGATTTGGAGATGAAACTTCGGGATTGCAGCAGCCAGGACATATGAAGGAAGACATTCAAAATAATGTATGATATTCTCCCATTTATGTGTGTAATATTGAATCCGATTGCTTGTTTCTATGGACAACCATAGGAGTCTATCCCATTGTCTAGGATCAATAGGAATATCTTAGGGAGATCTTACTATCCACCTGTGAAATTTTCTCCATAACAAATACATGTTTGAGTTTAAAATACATATACATTTAAATTGTTATAAAACAAAAAAACATGATGATGATGATTATGATGGTTAACATCTAGTGAAACCAAATTTAGATTATTGGACCCAAGAAAAGGCAATGAATTACATGTTTTTCTTTAAAATTTTATATTTTTGTGCTTGAAAAATATTTAAGAGAAGCATCCATAAATCATTATCGCTTTGATGAGTTAAAAGGTAGAAAAGGTTGGCATTGTAGCAAATATTTTGAACAGATCTAATGTGAGTGTAACAATGTAAGGAAATTCTAAGAGAAAATGATTTTCAACTTCAACCCTCTTAGTGTCACAAAGATGACAAATTATTTCAACCTATAGCATTTTAGGAATTGTCCAATACCTCATTTCACTATGGAGACTGCCAGCTTGTTCTTATTTTATTAATGCTGATTTTCATCTTTACACTTAGCCAAAATAGAAAGATACCTTTGATATTCTAAAATTAGGGTTGATCACCTCTTTATAGTATCTCAACTTTCTTTTATCCTCTAACTATTTATCGCAGACCATATTTTCTCCTTAAATTTAGATGCAATACTATTTTAATATTATAAAGTTACTCTATAGAGTAACCTTCCCCATCTCTAATGATTTAGCCAAGAATTGCATCTTTATGCTATCCCCACTTTATAGGTGGTTTTGACTAGAGTTTGAATAAATCTTGTACCTTTTGTATCATTTCATGTTGTTTATCTTGTTCTTGTACACATTATTTACCAAATCATATATCCATAGCCTCAATGGGGAAACACTACTCTATAAGGGGAAGATAGGATAGGGTATTTCCTTATTTTTGAGATTATAAATTGCAAAATACTTTTTGGATTTGCTCATTTTTCTTTCAATGATTCTTTACAAACATTGCACCCCCAAATTTCAAAACTATATAAGATAACAAGAGTGATGGAAGTCTCAAAGAAGAGTTTATTCCTTATCCCATAGAGAAAGGTTGTTGATTTACAACTATTTTCAAGTCCATAATAATGTTTTCACCATACATTAATTATTTTCTCAATGCTATAGGGTTCTGAAGCTGGGGTTTCACATGAAGATTGATTCTGAGATATTTGTATCACCACTTCCTCTAAGATGTTGTTTTCAAGTCCATACACAGCCACCATACACACTCATTTTCAAGTCCATAATAATGTTTTTACCATACATTAATTATTTTCTCAATGCTATAGTTCCCATTTGCTTATGATGAAGATTGATTCTGAGATATTTGTATCAATTCACTTCCTCTAAGATGTTGTTTTCTAAAAAAAAAAAAAAAAAAAAATGTTAAATAAATAAATAAATAAATTAGCATAAGTGATATTTTTGGATTTAGTTATCATAACCTTCATTGATTTTTGTTAGTGTTAATAGTGATACTCACACTAGAGCACAAAATCTTGAGAATTTTTAGTTACTTGTGGAGATCATAGACTCCTTTCCATAACAATAATATCATCAACGAAAGAAGAAGATGATGACTACAATCATAGGAAAAATCTCCTGAGGTAGATCACTTCTAAGAGCTGACCTTAAATCTAGACAGTAGTAAAATGCCATCATGGACACCTGACTTCCTTTCAACCATCTAAACTAACACATGAGAAGTAAAGATGGCATAAGTACCTCTTTATCGACGATTTTCATGTCCCCGCATCTGAAGAAGGCCTAACTTTTGCTCCTCATTGAAGCTCATGGACAAAGCAAGATACCACTTACTCTATTGATATTAGCTTGAAAATATCTATCAATTAATGATAGGTTCATGTGACATTAGACAAATGGAAAGAAACAAAATGTTTGTCATATTGATGAGAACAACTTATTACGAAGACTTCTCAATCGAGATAATGCGCGACAACTTTCAAGTCCCTTTTGTCTAACCCTTGCTTGAAAGGTCCACGATTTGGATGATAATAGCTTCATTGATCACTCTCCTTACCGAACGGTGAATTTCCCTCTAAGATCATAAGTTTACATCTTCATTTCTTCCCCCTTTCCACCATCATAGAGCTTGTTTATATAGGGTAAGAGGATAACCTCTTAAGTTATCTTTAGAACAAGTTAGAAACTTCCTTAGATCAGGGATCTTTGATGAACCAAGAATTGAGCACAACTGCCTCCTAATCTCAAAAGATTCTCCCCTTATTCTCCTCAATGTGCCAACTATCGCCGCATTAGCAAAGACTTTAGAATAAGCATCGAGTTTATATAACGCCCCTAGCCATGAGGGGCCAAATGCTTCTCAAGAGAAACGCCCTTCAGAAGGAGTGTTATAACATCTCCAAGCATTATAGGGGAGCCAGTGTTCAGAGCTTAACATAGAGGAGGACTCCCTCAAAATTTTGTTTCGTATTATCTCAGTGTCGTTGTTTGACTTCAGAGAACCAGTTTCTTCCTTCAAACCAACTACATGAGATGTTTTAAGTGTTTCCTTAATGTCTTTCATCATGGAAATATGTCTGAAATATTTATGACACTTGTGACCAACTTGCGACACTTAAGTGAAAGTTGTAAGGAAGATGCTTACACTTACGACACAATTGAGAGGAACACGCTTTAATAATTTATCCAAATGGGAGAATTTTGATGTGTAACACCAAGTAGGGTTTAGCTGACAAAAATACTTCTTCCAAAACAACCCTCTAACCAAGGATGTATATGCCAAAAAGGGTAGGGGACATTATAGAAATTTTGAGGTAAAAATGGTCTCAATAGAAAATATGTGATTTTAACATCAACTTTAAAAGAATCTATATGATTCAAGTTGATGTTGAAATAAGGGTAAACATTTTTGAAGAGAAAGAATGAAAAATATTTTTTAATCATCATATTTTGACTTATCTCCTCATAGGTTTAATCAAATTTCAAGTGTAGACAGTTGTTGGATGTGGAATTAAATTCACATCCAATGAGCCATCCACTGCATACTTTGATAGACCCATAGTGAGATGTGTTCAACAAAATATGGTATTTTCACACAAGATGAACACCTTAAGAAACCATTCATACAACCAAATCAAATATTAATATACTAGTGTATTATGTGTTTAAAATCCTTTCAAAGAGGGAAATATTCCACAACCCCATCCAACATGTGACAACTTCAGGCAATATATTAATGCAAAATAAAAAGATTACAAAGTGATTTTATAAGATATTTTCTCATAATCGATTATCGAAAAATGAACCCATATGCTCTTTAAATAGAGATCATAGACCAATGAGGTGCTAAGCCATAGATCAATATAGATTTTAATATTAAGGAGAATAAGACCCATTAGATCACTTTATTCCTAGAATATATCATGACCGTTGGATTACATAACTACAAATACATAATAATGCATACTAAACAAACACACTTTTACCCAAAGACACATTAGGTCAAGGATCTTAACTAACTCATAAGTGTCAAAATATCCTAACATACCCCCTTAAGAACAACTTCAGATAAGATTGAAGGATTTACATGTATATGGATACACAGAGAAGGAAAGAGGCACAGAGCCTATCCCCCCTTATGAAAACTTCCTAAAATCCTAACATAGATTGTGAAAAAAATTCTTTTGTCAGAGACTGTGAAAATGTTTGCAACATGATAATTTGTAGGGAAAATAACACTTCAAGAACATGATTATGAGTGAGCTTTTTTACGAAGTGAATTTTATACCAATGTTTACTATGTTGATGTTGAACTGGATCTTTTGGTATTTTGATGACACTATTATTTCATACCAAAGTGTGGTTGATGTTACATGAATCCAAAATCTAAAGGATTTGTCAAAGAGATAATATTTTCATTAAACACCACTGACACTCTACTTCTTTTGAAGAAAGAACGAGATCTTGTTGTTTCTTATAAGCCCAAGTCATAGGTCCATAACCAAGATTGAAAATATAACATAGAAGAAATTTTGATCATTGGGGTTACTAACTCAATCACAATAAATAAAACCAACCAATGAAGGATTCCCCCATGAACTATAATGTATTCCAAACTGAACTATACCATGGATAAACCAAAGCATCATTTTTTCTACTTTCTAGTGGCTCTCAGGTGTTTTCTCATATTTAGGGAAACAAGACCAACAACAAGGGAAATATCATGATAGGTATAAGTCAATTAAGTTATGAATTTTTTGTTAACATATTTCCCCCCATTATCTAATATTAACCTTTGTAGTTGATGTCCATTGTTTTCACAAGGGCTTTTGTAGGCAAAAAATTAAAATCAGCCTTTAGTATTGAATAAATAAACCCAAGTGCATAATGAAGTCACCAATGAAGGTTAAGCAAAGATTTCTGAACCCCAAAAAAGGAGAGAAGAAAGTGAACCACACAAAATCACTATGAAGGAGTTGCAAAGGAACTCCAGGCATGCCAAGTGGCACATTTGTCAAAAACTATCCCAATGATATTTGCTAAGAACATAACCACCACAAACACCACCTATGCAAGAAATGTGAGGAGGACCATTCACCATATTTTGATTACATAGATGTTGTAATGAATGATAGTTTATATGACCAAATTGTTCAAGCCAAAGTTTTCTTAAGTCATTGCTAGAGTAATTGATGAAAAGATGGCTTTGACCCAAACTTGTAAATTTGTATAACTAGTACTCTCATCAACAATTGTTGCTAGGACATGCTTAGGATTTTATAAGTCCTCGATTTCAACTTGGTGACGTGAAACCTATTGTTTTTACCTTCAATTAGAATGTGTGTGATTTGATATTGATAGAAGGTTGCAAGAAATACTTAGAACACATACTCATCATTAAAATGACTGTCATCTAACTTAACTATTATAGATTGTATAGCACTAAGAGATCTATCATCACCAACACATTCTTGTTTGGTGTTACATTCACTATGAGCATAAAATGGATTTTATCCTCAACCATATGATAAGATTCTCCTGAATCAATACTAAGCCACCCACTAGAAGAAATGGATGTTGTACTGAAAAAATAGAAGACAAAGTGCATAACCATGAGAAGAGTTGGGAGAAGAAGAATCAATATTGATGGTATGCTTCTTTTGTACTTGCTTCTAAGTCCCATAATTTTAAAACACTAGACTCTCTAGATGACCATCTTGCCCACAAAAGTTGTAATGTCATTCAATATTATTAGTTTTTGATTTTGGTCCCTATCACCATTAGGAGCAGAAGTTGGATGAGAGTGTTTGTGAACCTTGTTTCACTTGTTTTTTCAAGGATATTGCTTTGGATGCATGTATTTCTATTTTTGTTGGGGAACTAAAGCATTGTTAGATGTACCTGCAGTGATGATCACTCCAATATGCAAGAGCCTATCTTGGTATCTAATAAGAGAGTCACAAAAATAATCAAGAGATGGTGTTTTGTAAGAATCCCCTAGAGCTTCTTTGGTGGAGTGAAAAGTAGATATAAAAACAAAATTCACACTACCAAGCTTAGCAAGAATAATATATATACAATGGTCATTGTTCATTTCTATTTGACATTCTTTAAGAAAAAATCCAAGTGTTTTGAACTTAGATAAATTGTCTTCAATGCAAGTGAAATCATTAGGATTTTAAGAAATTATTTGATTTTCAAGTTGGTGGCCTCGAATCTCATTGTGTTCACCAAACACATTTTACAACTTATTCCAAGATTCATTCGGCTTATCAATTCATTGAAGGTGAAACCATAAATCATGAGAGATGAACATTTCGATTAATCCACGTGCTTTTTCATTCTTATTATCCAATTTTTCTTTATGTGTGGCATCAATGGAGGATTTTTCTCTTGACAAGGTAATTCGATACTGTCCTTTACTTTGTAGTTCATCCTCCATATGAGATTTCCATGAGAAGTAGTCGGTACAAGTAAACAAAATATCACTTGGAATAGACATATTAACATATGCATAAAATATGGATTCAAAAGTTGAAACTGACTATCTAGATGGAAAGCTCTTGCAAAAATAGGTTGTTTCCAAGAAATGACACTAAAATTGAACTTGAATGTGAAAACTATGCTCTTAAAAAAACACAAAAGGTAACCAAAGTGTCACATGGCAGGTAGAAGTTTCCCCACATGGTGATGGATGCACCATGACATTGTTGAACAATTTTTTTTTCCTTCTCTAACTTTTTCTCTAAAATCACTTTTACAAATATATTACTTTTGAATTGACCCACTTTTATAAACTAAATGAAAATCACGTTTACAATGAAGTTACTTTATAAATTAAAGTTGCATGAAAATGGTAACTTAAAAAATAATATTAAAGTTACTTTATAATGATTCACTTTTATAATTTAAGTGAAATGTACTTTACAACAGATTTATGTGATAACTCAAAGTTGCATGAACTTTTTGAAAAAGTAATTTGAATAAAGATTTGAACTCAAGGCCTATTTTTAAATAAAATAACTTTCAACTAAGTGAGTTAAGGAAAAATATATATCAAATTTTATGAGGGAGGAGGGGGCCTTTTGTTTTTTACTCTTTGTCTCTAAGTGCTTGCTTACCTCCAAAACTCTTGTTTTTGCTTGCAAAAAACTTCAACATGGTTGCACACAAAAACAAGTGCGATTTCAATTTTTTTTCAAAATTTAACAATATGGGGGTTAGATCTCAATTAGTTTACCGGTAAAATGAAAGTTTTCTCTTTGTTTCTAATTTGTAGAGCTCGCATAAAGCGCAGGGCAAAGAGCATATGTAGAAAATAAAACACTTTCCACTCTATTTTTTATTTGCCGAAATCACATAGAGAGCACAACAAAGAGCATATATACAGTGGAAAGAGTAGAAAATCAGAAATAAATAGTAAAACTAAATTGTTAACTCATATTTTTTTTAGAAGGGTCTAACCAAACTTTATACCTCTAGATCTAACAAAAATGGTCGTATCGTGGTAAAAAAAAACCTTTTCGAGTGAAATGAAAAATGTTTCCAAATGAAAGAAATAGTCCAAATATAATGGAATAGTTTTCTCAACCCCAAAAAGCATATAAATAGAAGAACCAAAAAATATTTTGATGCATGTGGCAAACTGTTAGGGTATTTAGACACTTAGGAATTAGTTAAGATTAACTTGGTCTAACGTGTCTTTAGGTAAAAGTGTGTTTGTTTAGTATGAATTAGTATGTATTTGTAGCTATGTAATCCAATGATCATGATATGTTATAGACATAGAGTGATCTGACGGTTCATATTCTCCTCTATCTTAACAACTACATTGATCCATGGCTTAACACCCAATTGGTCCATGATCTTTATTTAAGGAGCATGGATGGTTATTTGGCAATTATTGATTGTGAAAAAATCTCTTGTAAAATAATTTTATTTTGCATTAATATATTGCCACAAGTAGCCACATTGGATGGGGTCGTGGACTATTCTCTCTTCAAGGGTTTTAACCATGTAAAAACATTGATGTGTTGATCTTTGATCTGGTTGTGTAAGTGATTACTGAAGGTGTTTTTCCTATTTTGGAATACCATGTGTTGTCAAACAAATGTAGGTTCAAGATCTTGATCAACAACGAGAGCGAATCTTGAACCCATCTCTAATACCATGTTTGAAAAAACAAAGTATTTCCACATAGGATGAACACCTTAGCAATTTATCACACAACCAGATCAAATATCAATACACTAATGTATTACATAGTTAAAACCCTCAAAGAGGGAAATGATGTACAGTTCTAGCCAATGTGGCCACTTGAGACAATATATTAATGGAAAATATAAAATTGTACATGAATTTCTCACAATCGATCTTCAACAAATGACCCTCCATGCTCTTTAAATGGAGATCGTGGATCAATTTGGTGTTAAGTCATGGATCAATATAGGCGTTAATATCAAAGAGAATATGAGTTGTCAAATCACTTTATGTCTAGAACATATCGTGACTATTGGATTACATAACTACAAATGCATACTAAATAAACATATTTTTACCTAAAGACACATTAGACCAAGTTGATCTTAGATAACTCCTAAGTGCCTAAATACCATAATAAGATAAACTGGAAATTCATGAAAAATGTGTTTATTTGAAAAAACATGTTCCCCTCCACATATTTCCAATTTATTCCACCGTGGATATAGTAAAAGTATGCAAACTGTGTACTCGTTGAATGCAAAATTTAATTTTGCATCAAACTAGTGCCTACACTTGAAATTCAAGTAAACCTATAAGGTGATAAGTAAAAAATCCGATAAAAAGTAGTTTTATTTCTTTCCCTTTGAAAATTCATAAATTTTATTGTATTATTTTAATTATTATTTTATGATTTTCCTCAGGAGGCCCATTTTAGACCTCAAAATTTCTCTATTGCAACTTTGCTTAGCTCTTATATTACAATTAATTTGAGTAAACTTAAAAGGAGATAAGTCAAAAATACTTAAAAAGTAGTTTTCTTTCTTTCCCTTTGAAAATTCATAAATATTATTGTATTATTTTAATTATTATTTTATTATTTTCCTTAGGAGGTCCATTTTAGACCTCAAAATTTCTCTATTGCAACCTTGCTTAGCTCCTATATTACAATTAATTTCTTCCAGATTTATAACTATACATTTATTTTCTTTTCCAAAATAATTCCATATAATTTAGATAAAAAGAAACCAATCATAAAACTTTATACAAATTGCAACAAATAATTAATATAAAAAGTAATATCTTAATCAATTAATTGAAATAAGTAACTCATTACAATAGAATTAATTTAATAATATTATTACTTTTAAACATATACCATACGAAAAAATGAAAAAAAACTAAAAATTCATATAGATTATTAATATTTTTTTGAAGGTAGTAAAACCTATCATAATTCAATTGTCAACATGTACTGAGGATAGCCATCATTAGATGTTATCCATGAATGTCGACTAACTCATCTTTGTTATTCGAGGAAAATCACACCATTTGAAATGACTCATTGTAATTTGTAAAGAGGCATACTTCCACTCTTACCAAATACATACACCATTAACTTATTTCCTTATATCCAAATAAATTAAACTCTTTCATTATTATTACCAACTCTATAAAAAAAAATACAATGAATAATAATTTTTTATATTAATATAAAATATCCTTAATCACTTTAAGGATACTCATCATAATAGTGCTATAGTGTCAATATCATACTTTTGTTAATGATTATTTATATTATCACATTAATCCTCTTCTTATTTCCCTCATAAAAAATTCTTTACCCACACTCACATGACGAAGTATACACATAAGTGGTGATGGACGTTCTTTCTATATTTTCCACACTCACATGACGAAGTATACACATAAGTGGTGATGGACGTTCTTTCTATATTTTCTCTTAAAAGTCAAGGGTTTTGCATTAGAATAATTTTCGCTCGCCACAATGTCTTCAACGACAAGAGAATATTACCGGAAACACTTCACCTAATATTAAGTCAATAGTCAATACTAGAAAAGTTAGGTTAAAGGTTAATAGTAAATATTACAAAATTTTGAAGAGTACGAAGACTAGAATGTTTAGGTAAATTGTCAATATTATAAAAGTTAGGTTAAAGGTTAATAGTAAATAGGTAAATTGTCAATATTATACAAGTTAGGTTAAAGGATAATAGTAAATATCACAAAATTTAAAGAGGAAGAAAACTAAACATGTCTAGATAAATTTTCATTATTATAAAATGAGGATAGTCATTATTCGCTAGTGAGAATAGCTATTATTAGTTATTATCTACCAAATGATATATAAGGATGTAAACTTTAGCTCTTACCATATGTCTTTGAATCTTAAGTCATTAAGATATTTAAAACAAACAAATTCTTAAATTATTAATTGTTATGAATTCTATACCAAATATAATGAATAACAAATTTTCACATCAACCGATACAATATCAATATCATATGTTTGTTATTAACTCCATCATTAAATATATCACATCAACCCTCTCCTTAATCTTTTCCTAAAAATCAAATCTTTGCCCACACTCGCATGACGAAGTATACACATAAGTGGTGATGGACGTTCTTTCAATATTTTCTCTTAAAAGTCGGGTTTTGCATTAGAATAATTTTCGGTCGCCACAATGTCTTCAACTACAAGGAAATATTACCCGAAACACTTAACCTGAATATTAAGTCAAGAGTAAATACTAGAAAAGTTAGGTTAAAGGTTAATAGTAAATATTGCAAAATTTCGAAGAGTACGAAGACGGGAATCGTTACAAAAGTTAAGATACAAGGTCAAGTCGATATTACAAAAGTTAGAAGAGTACAAAGATAACACAAAGTTTGAAGAATACATAGATGGGAATTACATAACACAAGTTTGAATAGTCAATATTGCAAAAGTTTGAAGAATACATAGATGGGAATTACATAACACAAAGGATTAAGATTAATTTTGAATTAGAATTATTATTAATATAATTTTAACTTAATTTTATTTATTAAATATTATGTGGAGTTAAAAAAACAAAGATAATTTTTTTTAATATTTAAAAATTTAAAACTAATATATATNTGGATGGTTTACTTAGATTTATTAATTATTGCCAAATTCTACTTGCGTAAGTGTTAGCGTAAGTGTTGAGATAATTTGAAAAAAAAATTAAAAGTTTATTTCTTTGTAAAGCTTATAGAAATTACAGGAGTTACAGTAATTTGGTAGAAATTTAAACGTTAATTCAAATCTGGTTATTACACAACCTTGACAAGTGGTCGGGACCTTTGTTCATTCTTCCTGGTTTGACTACGATCTCAAAATCATATTCTTGAAATAACAGAAGCCATCTGCATATTCTCCCCCCCAACACTAGCTTGTTGACTAGGAATTTCATCACAAGGTGATCAATAAACATTTTAAAGTGTCCTTGCAACAAGTAGTGATGAAATTTCTGTAGCACATATACCATTTTTAATCCTTCTCTCTTAGTGGTGGTGTAATTAATCTCAGCTATTGATATCTTCCTTCTAAAAAAATCTAATGGATGGTCAATATCTCCTTCATCGGGTTGTGCTAACACAACTCCCAATGCAATGGAAGATGCATCGACATGCACGTGAAATTCCTTGCTCCAATATGGGAAAACCAGAATGGGTAGAGTAACCATTTTTTGTTTTAGTGTGTCGAAGCTCTGCTGGAATTATTTTGTCCAACTAAACTGACAGTCTTTCTTCAAAATATTTTCCATGGGTGCTTTAATCTGGGCGTATCTTTTAATGAACTTCCTGTAATATCCAGTATGTCCCAGCACAGTGTGCAACTGTTTGACTGAAGTAGGGGGTGGTAGATCAACTATAATGGCAATTTTAGATGGGTCTATGAGCAATCCCTGCTTGCATACAATATGGCCTAACAACACTCCAAATGGTGAAAAGAAGATCCATTTCTTTATATTCAAGGAAATTTGACACTTCCTGCATTTGTCCAACATTATCCTTAGACATTCAATATGATTTTTCAATAAACTAAAAACAGTCCAATCATCAAAATATGCTTCTAGAATTTATGCAAAAATTCTTTGAATGCTTCGACCACCACCCTGGAAAATATGGCTGGGGCATTCTTCAATCCAAATGGCATCACTGTATACTGGTAGGATCCCCATTCTTTTTCAAATGTGGTCTTATGGTGATCTTCCTTGGCAATCCGGATCTGATGGTATCCTGAAAATCCATCTGTAAAATAATATACCTCCTGTCCTCCCACATTATCTAACACTTTGTCAGTGATTGGTGTAGGGAAGGGGTCATGAAAAAAGGCATCATTCAGCTTCCTGATATCTACATAGATCCTGATCTCTCCCATCTTCTTGTCTTGCACCACCATTGGGCTAATCCACTATGACTCTTCGATAGGTTCTATAATTCCTTCTTCCAACATTCTATCAAGCTCAATATTCACTTTCTCTTTATACTTAGGGTTCAATATGTAGGGTCTCTTCTTGACTAGTCTTGCATCTAGTTTCAAAGGGATCCTCATCTCTCCCATAGGCCCTTTAATGCCCTTCATATCGGTGAGATTGGTTGGAAACAAGTCCTGATATTCATGCAATAACTTTGTTATTTTGTTAATAGTAGCAGAATCCCAGTAATATCCAACATTTGAAAGATTTGGAGTTTGCTATGTTCCAATATTGATCTTATTAATCTTGATCGGTTGTTCGATGAATGGTAGCTCAAATCCTGGTCCTTCAATATCTCTCTGGCCTTTTTTTTGGCAATGTTCACCTTCCTAGGATCATCGTCTTCATTAGCATTGATGTTGTAACGTCCTTGTAGTTTATGGAGAGGTGTAGTCCATTCGTCCTCTTATTGTTCTAAAGGGGGGCTAGAGGCCTCTACGAATACTTTTTTTCTTACAATCTATAATTCTTGATCTACTGAAGGATATTGACTGTCAAATAAGAAGGTGGTTACAAATTTCTGAGTCATACCTTCCCAATCTATAGTGATGAGGCTCAGCTCCGCTTGAAGGTACGAGTTGATAGGAGTTGTGTCTAGTGTGTTAATGAACTTGTGCACCCACTGATATTGAGGAATGGTTCTCCAGGATTCCTCTCAATTTCACACATGGTCATTTGGGCCGCTTCGACCTATGTAATGAACTTCACAACCTTCTACTTGTGCTGAGAACCGCACAGTCATCAAGGTACGACATTGTACCCATTCTGTAATGTTGTTTTTCTGTGTCCCCCACCATATTGTTGGTGTTTCTTTCAAGGCCTCATCCATTGCCAACAATTTTTTTTTTGTTGGTACACTTGCTTCGAATTCCGACAAGAAGGTTTCTAAAGGATTCAGACCATCAAAAGTGGGCAAGTTACTTACTGTTGTGCCGATCCAGCAAACTTATCTGGTTAATCTAGCACATCTCCTTGTGGATAATTCATACATATTGTTCTTCCAGTTCTCCAGTGCTTCTTCTGAATATGATGAACATGCATTGTCACTTCGCCATCTTAGGTTTCCATCGGCCATAGAATTAATGTAATCCTACTACCTGGCTATTAATTTGTATATGTTTTCCAGTTCGTATACGCGGTCTTCTTCTCTAATGAGTTATGTGTATCGTTGACCTTCATCTGGATGTAATGGTGAAATGACCCTAAGTCCATCTCTTTCAAACATAATTCATCTTTTCTTTAAATCAACCATAGTGGAATTATTGAAAGCCTATTCAATTCCTAACAGCGCTGGGTAAGGACAGTTGTCAGTAACTATCTCAATTACCTCAAAATCTGCAAATGTTCTTACTCCATCGATTTTCACAGGGACATGTTCCAATCTTCCAAAGGGGCTTACTGCCTACTGGTTAGCCATCCTAAGACTAATAGGGGAATAGATCAACTTCGGTTTCCCCATCAGTGCCCAGGTTTGCTTTGTCATGACATTGACCTTCGACCCTAAGTCGAGGACTACATAGTCTATATCAGATTCTCCTATTTGAGCATTCAAGTGTAATTCCTTATTTTTCCTTCACTTTTTAGAGGTTTGGTGTACTGCCCTATTCAATAAGGGGTTTATCTATCCTAGCTCATACTGTCTAATTAAATTTTGTATGTCTTGTACAACGCTCTCATCTTGAATCCACTTAATACAAGTATATAAAAATTCCATGAGATTTCTTATCTCTTCTCCCTCTTTTGGCGAATCAGACTGATCGAATGCCAAAGGAATTCCATATTCTCTTACTTCTAGTCACGTCTTTGATGAATAACCTTGGTCTTCTTTGAACTCTTTTCTTTCTTCCTCAAATATTTTTCTTTCTTCCTTTGCATCAAAATTTTGGGTCTTCTATGTAGATTTCCTGACTCCTGAGTCTTTTGTAGTCTTTCCTTGGGTCAATCTATCTTCTCCTATAACAACGCCTCCTCTAGTGATAACAATGATTCTAGGGTATTCTCCATGAGGTTCATCATATATCAGTTGAACTTGTGGGTTCTGTTGAGGTCATCGTCTTTCCTGAAGCTTAGCTATCAGTACAAGACAATCTTCTATAACCTGTTTGAAGGAACTGTAGTAGCTTCAAGTAGTGAAAAGGTTATGAGAATCCCTTGCTAAGTGTCATGTTTGTGCGCAATTGTAACAAATTATCTGTCTTCGGCCTCGGACCATACCTCCTCCTCCTCCTCATCCTCTGAATCCACCGCAAGGATTGAAGTTTCCTCTCTCAGGGGAGTTTTACTGCGTAGTGTTTCCTTGTTGTACTTCGCCTTGAATTTTGTATATGTCTCTTGAACTTTCATGCATGAGGTCATAAGCCCTACAATCTCTATCATCATCCCCCATGGAATTACAGAATGTGCAATACAAATTTTTGGGTGTCTGAACATATTTTTGCATGTAATATCAGTCACTAGGGAGATATCTATTTTTGCATACTTAGCACCAGGGTAGGGTGACTTTATTCAAAGGGCTCGGAGCTCCAGAGGCCAAGTATTCATGAAATAAGGGGTAGTGTTCCTTGTCATGGCCTTCTAATTTGCATCTGACACACTAGATGTATTCTCTCTTATCTTTTCCCTTGTATTTCTTCATATCTTCAACCTGCAGAGACAAACTAGTTAGTTGACTCAATATTTGACTCATACCTAAGATGGATTCTCCCATAGGGGATGACTCTAACTTCATGGAAATCTCCAACACCTCATCCTGCGAAGCAAACTTCTATTGCATTAGAGGAACTCTGATGTGTGGTAAGAGGGAAATAATGAACCATTCTTTGTTCTGCTCATCTGGGATCTAAAATGTCAATTCACCAGTTAAGGTCTTGAACCTCTGATCAAATTCCCAAACATGTGCAACTACCTTCTGCTTAATCTCTTTCATCTCTGTAATACATTGTGAATCCAACTTGGGTTTCTTGAACTCTGCAATCAATGCATTCTTGATCTCATTCATTGACTTAGGATGTACAAGTCCTTGGACAAGCTTCATGTACCAGATCAGTGCACGATCCTTTAGGGTAATACTAAATTGAGTTCTTTTAACAGCTTCGTCAGTGGCATTTTTAATATTCCATACAACTACAAATAGGAACCAGTTGTTGTCGCAAGAGTCGACTCTAGGTTGTAATAGAGCCAAGCCTTAGCACATTTTAAATGAAAAAATAAGTTATCACTCAGAACTTGATTTGGGTTGCATGCAAGTAAATTATGAGATAACCGCGAACCACTTTTGACTAGAAGCTGCCCCTTCCAACCCAAGAGGTATCTCTTGAATATATGTCACGATAAGATATCCATTAAGCTTAACAACAGGTAGATCTATGGGTAATAAAAAGTTTTGAGGTTTTTAGGGTTGATGGGTTGGACCGGGAGGTATTCCATTGGGCATGGAGTCAAATGATCAATAAAATAGCAAGAGTGTTTTGGTAATGGAAATCCATGGAGAAGAGGCAAGATAAAAGTTAATTACAAAGAGAAGGATTTATAAAAGGATGGCAGCAGAATACAGAGAAAACATATCAATACACAAGGAGCACTTAGAGATGAGTTAATTCCAAGCATAAATCAGTGGAAAGAGATGGTTGGGACAGAGCATATAGAAAAGGATGAATTATGAACCTTGATCTCTGCAAGAAACAACTTATACCCATTTTGCAATAGAGCATCTAACAAAGGATGAATTCTATTACAAAACAGTTACAAATCAAGAAGAAAAGATAGATGGAGTGATATTGAAGCTAAGAAAATGGACAAACTCTACAAGCAACATCACAAGAATATTTGATATGGACAAAACATGCTTCTTCAATCTTATATTAAACTGAAATTGAAAGCTACAGCCCAGGAGTACTACTCATGTGTGTCTTTCCCCCCCCTTTTTTCTTCTTCAAGAAGATACAATAATATAGGTCTTCTTTAGAATAACTAAAAAAAGATTTGAATTCCAAAATAAATCCCTCTATAAATGAACATGTATCTCATGTAGGTATTGAAGTCAAAATCCTCCCAAAAGATAACAACAATTACCATCAATTTCAGAAACTTTCTGCCATAGAAAATGGGCCAAACTACTGAAAACTGGGGATGCGGTTATGTTTTTGTATCTCTCGAATCGTGATAGATGTGTATAAACTGAAATATTTTTTTGTGAATCTGTTGTTTCTGAGAAAAAACCTCTCTCAGTTCCCTGAGATTTGTTTCCATTTTCCCCATATCTGCATTTTACAAACATATGTCAAAACCGAAAGATATGTGATCTGAAAATTAGGTCTTGGAGATGGATTCGATTCTCCCAATATGTGACACCTATAGGAACAATGAGAGGGGCTATTGATATTTTATGTGTTAGGCAAAAAATAGTCTACCCGTTTCTCAAAATGATCCTCCGGCCGCTCAGAATCATCATTTGAAAATGATGACTCAGCACCGTAAAAAATGCCATATTTCTGAAAATGAACCTCACCTTTCGGGGGATGTTTGACTGCCTTCCCAACCTCCAAATGAAATTCTGAATACACCACTAGAAATATTAGGATATGTATATGTCGATCGACTATTCGAATGTGGAAAATGGCCTCTCCAAGGCTAAGAAAAGTGGTTTTATCCTAAGGCAGTTTTTTGCATATGAAAAATATGCGATTTTGGTGGACAAAAGGCTAAAAACAAGGGTATCTTAGCTGCCGAAAGTCTTGGCTTTCGGTGGCTAACAGTGCGATTTCAGAGCACCGTGAGCCACCAGAAGTCTTGAAACCCCAATTTTGGGTTTCAGGTTTCGGGAAAACGGGCAGTGGTCAAAATCTTTATGTAGGTCAAACCGCTGACTGCCGAAAACTTGAAATGTTGACGTGGAATTTTTGTAAAACCTTATTATAGTGATTTTATGTCATTTATTGCATTCTTTTTGTGCCTACTCATGAGATATTTCTCCATGTGGCTTGATGCGTGGCGCTTGAATTCTTGGTCTTGGCCGATACACTTTCGACAACTAATGGCATATGAAACCCAAGATTTAAGCTACCGAAAGTCTGCACTTTCGGTAGCTAAACACTATAAAGCCACCGAAATCTACCGAAAGCCAAAATTTCAATATTTGTTCCAACATAGGCTCCATCTAGGGATGGTGATTTCCTGTAAAGTGCCAAGAACAGTAGACCACGTGCCTTCATCCATTGGGCGACCTGAAATCAAACTCAAAACCTTGTCACTTTACCTGTGCCTTTTCGAAACAAAAAACCACTTATTCATTCATTGGGCTATGGAGTCGTAATGCTTTAAAACAAAACCATACTGGATTCAAAATTGAACTGAAAACATATTGAAAACCACCGCTATAGTCTAATGTTGAAAGTCAAGATTATTTATATACATCACCTACTCTAACTACTGAAAAATTCCCACTGAAACAAATGATATGAAAATGCCAGTGAAGCCAATCCAATAACTGTCTACTTATTTGAAATTTGCTCACACTTTCTTTGAGCAGGCTGAAAAAGGAAACTGACAACTCCCATCTGACCTGTTGTTGATCATGCATTTTCAAACTTTTCATCGATTCTTGTGACAAAATATCCATGACATAACATACTCCTCCATTAAATGAATCTAAAAGGTCAGCAAAAGGATCATGAAAAAATGCATGGTATTGAGGTTTTAAATAAAAAGCTTCATCAAAGACTACTATGTGCTCCAATTTATTTTGCTCAGGATCATCCTCAAAGAGGATACCCAAACATCCTTCATATGATATGGCATCTATCTGAAGACCGTAATTCCTCCATGAAAAACCTGTAGCCAATTGTTCTAGAGAAACAATATTATAATCATCAGTGTACTCATCATATTTAGGTTCAACGGATAACTCAGGAGGGTCATCAATCAAACAAATGCTCAGGACATCAACCGTGAGCAACTCTGATCCTTTCTCTGGCATGCTTTCTATCTCAGATTTATAATCCTCCAAATCACAGTCTAAAACATCCTTGAACAACAAACTTCCTTCAAGACTATTAAATGTGACAACCCTATCCTCTTCATGAAACAAAACAAGGCTTACAAGATGATTTCCTGGCTGGAAATCATCATCATAAATAGGTTCATTAACTTCCTGTAAGGTTTCATCAAACACATGACTATCATTATTTAAAATCAGATTTACATTTTCAAAAATGGAAGAAGTCTGACACTCATATCCGGGACTACGTGAAAGTTGAAAATCAGTGTGAGTAGGGGTTGTAACATAGTTGTTCAGGAGCAAATCTGTCTCTTCTTCAGTCAAAGGAGAAGGTGGTCTCTATATTTTCTGGATAAAACAACAATTATTTTCTTTCTATTCTGTAGGTTGACCGTGATGTTGAATATCTTCTTCTCGAATATGATCACAAGAGATATCATATATTGCTTCTTTATCAACCAACTCTTGATCATGCTAGTCACTTTCATCCACGTGAGAAATTTATGATATTCCTTCCTCCTTTTCAAGAGGATTTGTTTGATCTTTTTCTCTTATGAATTCTATATTACAACAATCTTCAAAAAGGATTTCTGCTGAATATATCCTCTTACAATGTTGATGAAAAAGTGTGTGAAAATCTTTCAATGAAGGAATACTGGAATGGGGTAAAGATTTATACCAGAGTCTAGCATCTCTTTCCAATGAAAACATAAACAAATTCATGAGTAAATCTTCATGACGTACATTTAATTCATCCATGAGCTTGTGGAATTCAAACATGTGTTGAGCAGGATTGTCTTCCACATATCCTCCAAATTTAGGAAGGACATATTCCCAAATTTTAATGTCTGGAACAATGTTTGGAAAATCATAAAAATTTGTAAATTCCAGAGGAGCAAACCTTGCAGCAATCCGAGCAGCGAACGAATTCGACATTTTGAGACTAGTGGATTCGCCAATGAAATCATGTAGAGTCAAGGAACCAAGGAGTCGCCAGGTGAATGATCACATCCAATTGAATGCCTATCCCTTGTTCACCATCAAGAGATAGATCTGAACTTTGTCATATTCTAGGGAAGATAACTTCGTCCTCCATCCTCGAAAATGACGCCAGAAAATGTTGTCGCAAGAGTCGACTCTAGGCTGTAATAGAGCCAAGCCTTAGCACATTTTAAATGAAAAAATAAGTTATCACTCATAACTTGATTTAGGTTGCATGCACGTAAATTTTGAGATAACCATGAACCACTTTTGACTAGAAGCTTCCCCTTCCAACCCGAGAGGGATCTCTTGAATATATGTCACGATAAGATATCCAATAAGCTTAACATCGGGCAGATCTGTGGGTAAAAACAAGTTTTGGGGTTTTTAGGGTTGATGGGTTGGACTGGGAGGTAGTCCATTGGGCATGGAGTCAAATTATCAAGCAAATAGAAAGAGTGTTTCAAAAATGGAAATCCATGGAGTAGAGGCGAGATAGAAGTTGATTACAAAGAGAAGGATTTATAAAAGGATGGAAGAAGAATAAAGAGAAAACATATCAATACACAAGGAGCACTTAGCGATGAGTGAATTCCAACCAAAAATTAGTGGAAAGAGATGGTTGGGATAGAGCATCTATCAAAGGATGAATTTTGAACCTTGATCTCTACAAGAAACAACTTATAACCATTCTGCAACAGAGCATCTAATAGAGGATGAATTCTATTACAAAATAGTTACAAGTCGAGAAGAAAAGATAGATGGAGTGATATTGAAACTAAGAAAATGGAAAAACTTTGCAAGCAACACCACAAGAATCTATGATATGGAATAAACATGCTTCTTCAATCTTATATTAAACTGAAAATGAAAGCTATCGCCCATGAGTACTACTCTTGTGTGTCTTCCCCCCTCCTTTTTTCTTCTTCAAGAAGATACAATAATATAGGTCTTCTTTCGAATAACTGAAAAACGATTTGAATTCCAAAATAAGTTCCTCTATAAATGAACAGGTATCTCATGTAGGTATTGAGTTCAAAATCCTCCCAAAAGATAACAACAATTACCATCAATTTCAGAAACTTTCTGCCATAGAAAATGGGCCAAAATGCTAAAAAATGGGGTTGCGGTTATAGTTTTGTATCTCTCGAATCGTGATAGATGTGTATAAAATGAAAGAGGTTTTTGTGCATCTATTGTTTCTGAGAAAAAATCTCTCTCAGTTCCCTGAGATACATTTCCATTTGCCCCAGATCTGCATTTTACAAACATGTGTCAAAACAAGAAGATATGAGATCCGAACATTAGGTCTCAGAGATGGATTCTATTCTCCCAATATGTGACACCTGTAGGAAAACTGAGAGAGGATATTTATCTTTGATGTGTTAGGAAAAAAATCCTCCGATCGTTTCTCAAAATTATTCTCCAGTCGCTCAGAAGCATCATTTGAAAATGATGACTCAACACAGTAAAAAACGCCATATTTCTGAAAACGAACCTCACCTTTCAGGGGACGTTTTACTGCCTTCCCAAAATCCAAATGAAATTATAAATAAAACATTGGAAATATTAGGATCTTTAGATGTCGATCGACTATTAGAACGCGGAAAAAGACCTCTCCAAGGCTAATAAAAATGGTTATTTCCCAAGGCATTTTTTTGCATATGAAAAATGTGCGATTTCGGTGGTTAACAGGCTGAAAACAAGGGTATCTTAGCTGCCAAAAGTCCTGGATTTTAGTAGATAATAGTGTGATTTTAGAGATTCATAAGACACTGAAAGTCCTGAAATACCGATTTCGGTAAAATGGGCAGTGGTGAAAATCTTTATGTCGGCCAAACCCCCGACTGTCGAAAACCCGAAATGGTGACATGGCATTTTTGTAAAACTTTATAATAGTGATTTTATGTCATTTATTGCATTATTTTCATGCCTAATCATGAGCTATTCCTCCATGTGGTTTGATGCATGGTGCTTGAATGCTTGGTCTCGGTCGATACACTTTCGACAGCTAATGGCATATGAAACCTGAGATTTAAGCTACCGAAAGTCTGCACTTTTGGTAGCTAAACACTATAAATTTTTTCCTCCTAAGCTACTGAAAGCCAAAATTTCAATATTTTTTCCAACACCAATGTTGATCAGGGTCTTTAGACCCATCTCCCCTAAAAATAGGGAGCCTCACCTCATCTGCCATAGATATTCCTAGGGTTCCTGACTGAGTATGTGGTGAACTACTACTGACAGTTCTCTAAATTCTCTGGTGGCTTGGATTACTCTGATTTCTTAATGGTACTGAATCAATATGAGGGATAATAGTACTTACTTCAACAGTCTATGCAGTTCTTGAACTTTTTGGCTCTTCCCGGCGAGGCTCTTCAACTTTCCCTTCCTTCGCCATAACGGGTTCTGAATGCTCTTTGTCCGTTAGATATGCCTTTTCTCCACTGTAGAAACCCTTGTCTCAGTAATTCTTCTTAAACATGTTCACAAGATGAACTTCTCTGAATTCTCTTCCACTGTGCATATGTCCAGCCTCTATGTCGTTGTCGTTGTCGCTGTTTGAATTCCTAAACATTAGCTTTTCTAGATCTGACCAATCTACTGTATCTTCAATATGTTCTTCTCATGTAATAGCATCTTGATCCTCAACTTCAAAAAATGTAAAAATTTTCCTCTGGTGCCCTTGAAGAAATATCTCTCGGCTTGGATATATGACTCTACTCTGTCAACAATAAACTCAGTGATGTACCCTCCAACGGTGCTATCAATTCAATGGTCTACTGCTCTTGCCACAACGTTATCAACTCTCTCGACCTTATTGATTAGCGTCGACGTCCATACCACAGGTGGCCTAGATCTAATCTTAAACTAGGTATTTGCTAACCTAGATAACCACTTGTATAGCTCCCGATGGATTCCTCTAAAGAAAATTTTGTGTATATAAGTAAAGATATATCTTCCTAACCAATCCTCTGTACTAATAATAGGGTTATTTTTATGGGCTTTAGCGGAGTATTTTTCTTGATCCTCTATCCACTTCTGAATCTCTGTCTTTGATGGGAACCACCTTGACATTCCCTCAAGAAGATTCTTGTCCCGAAAACAGAACCATTTGTTAGCATAGGGGAAGACCTAGGGTTCATCTGCAAGAGCGCACCAACAAGCCCTAACTACTGGCCCTTTCAGCTACACCTACGAAGCAAGTGCAGTCTCACCCGAACCATCTATGGGGGGGTTGTAGGATAAAGATGTCTACAACCAAGGGAAATCTCAAGTGGATCCAACACTAGAACAATACAACATGCATATATCTCTTATCAGCTTAGATCTATTCTACACATCTATGAAATCTACCACAACAATGCAATACGAGTATATCAAAGGCAAAGAACATAGCATCAATCACACACAACACAAGGTATACATGGTTAACCCTCTCTCTAGGGATACGTCCATAGAACTGTGATTTATAATATATTAATGTGAAGAATATAGTTCTTTTCTGCACTCTCAGCTAGTAGATCATCTTTCTTTTCCTCTCTATCTCTACCCTCCTTGTGCACCCAGCTGCAGGGTTGATCTTCGCACCCAGCTAAAGATCTTACAATACATAAGGTTCTTGTACTCAACACTTCTCTTTCACACAATGTTACTCCCTCGATCACACAACAACAATCATAACACCAACAATAGTAACAACAACCCATCCCAGGTCCTTTAGACCTCTATTCATACATTACAATCACTCACTGACATGGATGATTTTAGGGGATAAATTTCGCTCATGGGCTAATTTTCCATGGTTTTTCCAAAAAGGAGATTCACTATTTTAAAAATGATTCGCCCAAATTCTATAAGATAAAATTAGTTTACCTTTAAAATCGCCACAATTTTATAAAAACTATATAAAATACTTAGAAATTTGAATATTTTTACAAAAATATCGCCAAAAATTTATAGTTGACATATGAAGGATTAATAATATTTACCAAGGTTTCTACATTTTAAAATAAATTTCCATCCTTAAAATCATCCATGCTCACTGACATCCTTAGGCATAAATCTAGGTGTCAAAAACCTAGATACCAAAACCCTAGGTGTCTAAAACCCTAGGTTAACTTGACCTGCGTTTTCAGGGCTTCACCAGCCTATCTTTCCTTCCTTCTCGCGCGGTGCTCCAAATCATCCAACGGTGGAATTTTCCACTTGTTGAGTTGTCCAAAATCCTCCTTCCTTGTTGATATGTCATCCTAGATATCCTCGTCCAACGACTTGCTTCCTTTTACTTCGCTCTGTCCTTTCTGCTCTTTTGCTCACTTCGACCCAGTAATAATCACTGTGTCTTCCACGCAGTTCGCATTTTTCCTTTTATTCCTTGATCTTCACTTAATTTCATAACCAAGGGCCAACAGTCAGCAAGTCAACAAGGCTATCATACTCCTCCACAAAACATTTTAGAAAAACCCACATCACCGTTTTAGATTTATGATCAAATATTTAGAAGTATCTTCCACAAGAAATGAGTTCACAGTGCCTGTGTTTGCCAGTTCCCAACATCAAATATAAAACATCAAAAAACCTTCTCTCAGCCTTTAAAATGGTATGAAAAACATCATGGAGTACCTGGTAACCTTGAGCTTGATGTAGATGTCATCCAAATTGAATAGATGTGCATGTAGGCTATGCAAGATTGAACCCTCCTCTTTTTCCAGTTCACAATGTCGATTTCAAACATGGATTACACACTTCAAGGAGGTTGTTAGAAGATCTGATGACATAACTCCTAAATAATGGTTAAAATGTAGGCTCTGAAAACAATAAAATCCATTTGAAATGATCCTTTAATGCAATGATGAGAAATGAGAGAAAAAATTACTTGGAGTAAGTTGCGAACTCTCCTAGTTAGTTGGCAACACAAAAAATTGACTTGAATTGACACTTGAGTGGATAGATAGTGACAAAGGGAAATATTAGGTACAAGTTGGAGGTGTGACATGTCAAGGCCATGATAAAAAATCAAAAGTGTGACTTGTGAGGCTTTATACCTTGTCATGACAAAAATCACATGACTCAAACTTTAGACCAAAGTTAAACATAACCTTATTCATTTTGGAACCAAAATTACTTTTATTAACACAACCTAAATACTTCAAAACTTATGTTCTATGAACATTGTGACTAAAAAATCAAAACAAAGAAGACTTTCTGACCCATGCAACTTATGTGTTAACATTTGGTTCCACAGGAGATGGCATGCTACCTGTGAGCTGCCAAGAACATGCAGTTCTAGTGCCTTATCCATTGGGATATGGAGTCATCTGTGCAACCAACCTCTATAACACTGCCAAAATCTGCCACTTATTCAAGCAAAATGATAAACTTGGTGCAAACTAACCTCATATTTCAAATCTGATCACACAGTGCAAACTTGAAGAAAAGCAAATTCTCGGGAAGAGAGCTTATTACCTACATTACCCTACTCTATCTAGATCTCCAATTTTCTCAAGTAAATGCAAATTTCCACATCAACCATTCAAGTAAATTCATGACTAAAATAATCCAATTTGTGCCACTGTTTGATTGCTAATAACAAAAATATAACAATAGAGATAGAAACTCCTTCAGAGAATCATACTCACCCAAAAATGTTGGTGAAATGACGAACTCTGAAATATTCAAATAATTTGAAAGATATGACTCCAATAAAGTTGCTACTGGATCTTCAAAACCATGATCAGAAACCTGTTGATTCAGAAAACATGACTACCAATACATACATTCCCCTTAGTTGGGAAAGAGGTGACCTCCTTGTTCTTTCAATATCAGATCTTGATCATCAAGATAACAATTTTGTATTCATAAAAATGATTATATGATAATTGTATAGTAGGAGTTAAAACATTCTGATTGTGATAAGTATAAATATATAGTTTTTTGTACAATTATCCTTTACCGCATGCTGAAAATGATTTTGAAAATGATCATAAGCATGATGTACATTCATTTCAATGAAAAAATATGAAAACAATGAAGAATTATGTTCCAAATATGAATCATGCTTACACTCTTCTTGGTGTTCCTGTGCATGCATATCTTTAGGGTAAGCTTGATCTCAGATCCTTTTTCAAACTTGGATGTTCTCCTCGACATCTTCAACATCCTCAAACAACTGTCTTAATGAAAAATATTTCCTTTCTCTCAGGAAAAGGACACAATCATGATGTTGAGCTGCTATGTAATAAACCATAGCTGCAGTTTTTGAAGGCTGGATTTCTAATGATATACTATGATAAAAATTGGGAAAAATCATGTTGAAGATAGCCAGACCTTCATCTTCTTTTCTCCTCAAATTACAAAATTTGGTTAAGTGTTGATCGAAAGACTTGTTCTCTCACCAGTATCTTAAAAATGAATTATATAACTCAATCCATGAACCAATGGAATCATCTCCCAAACTCTTAAACCACAAAGAAACATCCCCAAACAAGGATTTGTAAAATAACCTCATGGTAACATATTCATATACTATCTCAAACTGATCAACAAAGTTCTCAAAGTCTCCCAAATGCTTCTCGACAGTGTTATGATCTTCTCCAGAAAAATGAGGAAGATACTCAAAGAAATTAAGAGGGTAAAGATGAAGGTGAGATGGAAGCCCTAAATGTTTAAACATTTTCTCTTTGATTCTAGTTTGAACACCAATGGGCTGAAAAAGAGGTTTAAAAAGAACACTGCAAGGTATAACAAAGACTTTATAAGGTAAATAAGCCTTATGATTCCCATGCATATAAGGCTACTCAATTTCAAGAGGGATTGAGATGTGAACTTCATCTTTCTCAATAGGCTGAGATGAAGAGACATGAACAAAATATACAACACATGCATAATGTATACCTTCTTCCTCCAAAGAGGGATATACAAATGAATGTTGATGATCATCAGAGTAAACAAAGGAAAGGATAATCCTTCTTATATGTAAAGGGAAAGACAAGAATGAATTGATGAAAAAGAACAAAAGTTCATGGAGAAAACTAATGAACTGATACCTCGATTTTCCTTTCCATATTTTCATCTTTCTATCAGGAAGATCCTTCCTCTAGTGGAGTCTTTGATTGTGGATTCACCAGGTAGATGATTACAGTCAATTTTTTGTGCCCCTCTCTTGTCTACCATCATGAGCAAGATCTATGTCATTCTCCCAGGGAATATTTCTTCACTTCTGTCCCTGGTAGCGGCACCAACAAATGTTAGAACTAGGAGTTGCTCTTAGACTACTACAGAGAAAGCCTAATACCCATCAATAGATTTCATAATTTGGTAAAATTTTTGTATAAGTTAAGCTCAAGTGCAACAAATATTCAAAGAATTATATTTGAATATCAATACAAAATATCCATAAGGTATACACTAGCAAGAAAGGCTTGAATAACTTTAGATCAGTTCTTTTGAAACATAAATGAAACATGGAGGACTAAATAAACATGTAATACATGCATCATATCACAACAGGAAATTATGAGACACATATAGAAGAAATTCGCATCAAAAGGAACCTCCTAAATAATGAGAAATAAACCTTTGATAACACTTGCACCAGTAGATAACAACAAATCCTTTACTACAACATTTGAACAAGTAATGGAGATGAATCATTCACCAATAATACACATCAAATAAATATTGAATACGGAATATGGTAATAAGAAAAGAGATTGATCTTTGATTAACCAAGAGTCTTAAATATGATATATATAGTCATGGAGACTTTACACTGTTGGATGCAAAAATAATATAAGTTTTTCTCTCTAGAATTACTTGAACCCCTCTCTTGATTCCTCTCACCCATTAAATAAAAAATAACATAAAAAATATTCTTAGGAGGTCGAAAACCATCTCTTCCATTCGATTCTATTCCTTGGAGATAGGTGGCAACAATCAAAGAGACAAGGATCCAACAAATTGCTAATTTTCAGGAAGTTGTTGGAATTCATTAATAAATCTGTTGCCAACTCACTGCATGAGGTTTTAATGGAGATAAATATTAGGTGCAGGTGTCCTTTAGCATATAACTAATTTCTGATAAATCATTCGAACCCTCCTTGACATGTGGAAACCTCCAAACAAGGCGAATATCCAAAAACTATGCAAAACAAAGAGTTTGCAGCACCAATTCACAGCGTACTGGTGTTTTAATTTTATCTCTCAAATTCCAAACTGGGTCAGGCTGAATTTTGGTCAGAAAGTCAACAAGGCTATCATGCTCCTCCAAATTTGTTTTTAGAAAAACCCAAATCATATTTTTAGAGTTATGATCAAATATTTAGAAGCTGTTACTACAGGGAATGAGTTTGAATCACCAATGTCTTCTAGTTTGTAGCACCAGTGATAAAACATCAAAACAAATTCTCTCAACCTTTAAAATGGTATGAAAACCTCATGGAGTACCTGGTAACCCTGCGATTGATGTTGATGTCATCCAAATTGAATAGATGTTCTTGCAGGCTATCCAAGCTCCAACCCTCCTCTTTTTCCAGTTCACAACATCGATTTCAAACATGGATTACATTCTTCAAGGAGGTCGTTAGAAGATATTATGACATAACTCCTAAATAATGGTTAATATGTAGGCTCTAAAAACAATAAAATCCTTTTGAAATGATTCTTTAATGCAATGATGAGAAATGAGAGAAAAAGGTACTTGGAGTACTCTTCGAACTCTCTTAGTGAGTTGGCAGCACAAAAACTTGACTTGACTTGACACTTGAGAGGATAGATAGTGACAAAGGAAAATATTAGGTACAAGTTGGAGTTGTGCCATGTCAAGGCCATGAAAAAAAATCAAAAGTGTGACTTGTGAGGGTTTATACCTTGTCATGACAACAATCACATGACTCAAACTTTAGACCAAGTCTAAACATAGCCTTATTCATTTTGGAACCAAAATTACTTTTATGGACATAACCTAAAGACTTCAAAACTTATGTTCTATGAACCCTGTGACTAAAAAATCAAAACAAAGAAGACTTGTTGACCCATGAAACCTTATGTGTTAACACCAGTCACCATGGAGAGTGCTTAAAATCCTCCTACATTTTTATAGTATATTCTTCTAGCTCTTGAGTTTTGCTACCAAGTCACTATTATGTTGTGCCATATGTTCAAGGGAAATTTAAGCCTGATTTGACCATTTGTTTTTTTTTTAATTTTCGAGTTGACCATTCCTATGTCAGTTGTACTTGGTTATTCTATCTCTTCACATCATCTCTTGGTGTATGTTTCATGTCGATTAATGAGGGATACATTAAGGCCCTCCTTCGATGGATCTCTTCCTGTTGACTTCAGAACATTATCTAGGAGAGGGATCTAGAAACTAACTAGTACCTTGGAGCTTGCAAAACTCAGTGGCAGGCCTCCTCACAATCAATAATGGGCTTTCATCATTGACTCCTGATTGATTGATTCTACGAGTGTTTGACATCATATCCTCTATTCACACTCACTATATTGTAGTAGATACTTTGGAGTCCATCCTCTTCATCGATGGGTCCCCCCACGTATGTTAATGGTATACATCAATGATTGGTAATCAGACAATTTCTACCATGATTTACATTAGCTCATATATTTTCATGTGTAGAATCATACCATCAGGGTTTAAGACAAAGACCTTGGGTTTGTGGCCGCATCCTTCATTCACAAAACCCCTCCCAAGTTGCAATGGAATATATCACTTGTATATGAGTACTTTGCAGACTTTAGGGGCACTCTCCTCAATGATTTTTGTCTTCCTGATGTATATGTTGTGACATAGATACACATTCTATGTTCTCATGGCTATGATCTTATTGATGACATGAATCCACTGGGTATTCTTTCATGGCCATGGTTTTGATTTTCATGACATGGATTCGTAGTTTATTATTTTTGTGGCCACACTTTGATACTCTTGAGAGTCTAGGTACATATAACTTGGGGATGTATATACATATATTTATCTTTGGTGTTTGATTATAGGTACTATTTGACCTCTATACCTATTTTCGCTCTCCTTGTGCTGCCTCACTTTGATACCATTTTATTGTAATGTGTTTCGACTATCCATTCCTTTCTTGACCTCACACATTAGGGGGAATTTGTTATAACAAAATTTACACCCTACATTGTTAGAAGCGACACAAAAAAATATGTAAGTTGAGACACAACCCTCAACTCAAGGTTTAAACAAATTTGAGGGGTGTTGTTGGTCACATTAAGATGACTAGCGACATGTCGTTTCACACCAGTTCACAACAAGCGACACCATTAAAAAAATTATATATTTACAGAGTTTTGAAGAGATGAGTGAGGGATGATTCAGTTCTTTGTGGAATGATCCTTGAAACTCACATCATTCGAGTCTCCATTAGTTTCTATAAGATCTAGAATCTCTCCCAAGACTACTCCAAGAGTCTATATAAAGAAGGAAAATCTTGAGCATGAGAAGGAAGAATCATTTGAATATTTGTTCTATCCAAATACAAAGGAACTTCTCCATCTACGTAAGTTGCAGTCAGGTTTTCTAGATTGGTTGAAGAGATGAGAAAGGGAAATGAGTAAGGGGCAAGGAGGAGTGCATATGCACCTTGAGGTAATTGCATTTATGTACTTTTGTCATTTGAAATAATTGATCATTGGTTTTACCTATGAATGTTTGTATTTCATGCATGAATATTCAGATTTTATTTATTCTTTCATAGATCGGGTTAGATCCAAGCTATATATATGATTATAACCCTAGGAAGAGAGGTATAATGGTATTGTTTTGTCTCTTGTGTGCAAGAAGTAGGTCTTAGGATTTGGAGATGAAACTTTGGGATTGCAGCAGCCAAGACATATGAAGGAAGACATTCAAAATAATGTATGATATTCTCCCATTTATGTGTGTAATATTGAATCCGATTGCTTGTTTCTATGGAGAATCATAGGAGTCTATCCCATTGTCTTTCTAGGATCAATAGGAAGATCTTAGGGAGATCTTACTATCCACTGGTGAAATTTTCTCCATAACAAATACATGTTTGAGTTTAAAATACATATACATTTAAATTGTTATAAAACACAAAAACATGATGATGATGATTATGATGGTTAACATCTAGTGAAACCAAATTTAGATTATTGGACCTTAAGAAAGGTAATGAATTACATGTTTTTMWWWAAAAWWWTATTYTTGTGCTTGAAAATATTTAAGAGAAGCATTCYRAATCATTATCGTTTTGATGAGTTAAAAGGTAGAAAAGGTYGGCATTGTARCAAATATTTTGAAATTGTGATCTAATGTGAGTGTACGAAGGAAATTCTAAGAGAAAATGATTTTCATATTCACTCTTTTAGTGTCACAAAGATGACAAATTATTTCAACCCATAACACTTTAGGAATTTTCCAATTCCCTATTTCACTATGGAGATCATGAGAGTTTGTTCTTATTTTATTAATGTTGATTTTCTTCTTTACGCTAGTCAAAATAGAAAGATACTTTTGATATTCTAAATTAGGGTTGATCACCTCTTTATAGTATCTTAATTTCCTTTTATCCCTTAATTATTTATCTCACCATAATCTATCCTTAAATTTAGATGTAATACTATTTTTAATAGTATAGTTACTCTATAGAGCAACCTCTTCCTCGATTCCCCAATGACTTAGCCAAGACATGGCATCTTTTCCAACTCTGTTTGAGCCATAGGTGTTTTTTACTGGAGTTTGAATAAATCCTAGGAAGCCTCTTGTATTTCATGTTGTTTATCTTGTTCTTGTACATTATTTACCAAATCATATCCATGCTCTCAATGGGGGAAATACTCACTTCTATAAGGAGGATAGGATAGGGTGTATTTCCTTTATTTTTGAGATTATAAATTATAAAATACTTTTGGATTTGCTCTATTTTTCTTCACGATTATCTAGAAACAATGCAACCCCAAACTTCAAAACTATATAAGATAAGAAGAGTGATGGAAGTCTCAAAGAATAGTTTATTCTTATCCCATAGAAAAAGGTTGTTGATTTACAACTATTTTCAAGTCCATAATAATGTTTTTACCATACATTAATTATTTTCTCAATGCTATAGTTCTAGTTAAGCCTATGATGAATATTGATTCTAAGATATTTGTATCAATTCACTTCCTCTAAGATGTTGTTTTCAGAAAAAGAAAAAAAAAAGAAAAGAAAAAAAAAATTAGCATAAGTGATATTTTTGGATTTAGTTATCATAACCTTCATTTTGTTAGTGGTAACAGTCATACTCACAGTAGAGCACAAAACCTTGAGAATTTTTAGTTACTTGTGGAGATCATAGGGACTCCTTTCCATAACAATAATATCATCAACGTAAAGAAGAAGGATGATCACTACACCAAGTAGGGTTTAGCTGACACAAATTACTTCTTCCAAACAACCCTCTAACTTGTTGATGTATATGCCAAAAATGGTAGGGGACATTAGAGAAATTTTGAGGTAAAAGATGGGTTTCAATAGAAAATATGTGATTTTAACATCAACTTTAAAAGAATCTATATGATTCAGTGTGATGATGTCAAAATTAGGGTAAACATTTTTGAAGAGAAAGAATGAAAAATGTGTTTTTTAATCATATTTTTTACTTATCTCCTTATAGGTTTACTCAAATTTCAAGTGTAGACACTCGTTGGATGAGGAATTAAATTCTGCATCCAATGAGTATCCACTGTGCATACTTTTGATAGACCCATAGTGAGATGTGTTCAACAAAATATGGTATTTTCACACAGGATGAACACCTTAAGAAACCATTCATACAACCAAATCAAATATTAATATACTAGTTTATTTTGTGGTTAAAATCCTCAAAGAGGGAAATATTCCACAACCCTATCCAATGCGATAACTTGAGGCAATATATTAATGCAAAATAAAAATGTGCGCATAAGAGTTTCTCACAATCAATCTTCAACAAATGACCCTCCATGCTCTTTAAATAGAGATCATAGACCAATCAGGTGTTAAGACATAGATCAATATAGATTTTAATATTAAGGAGAATAAGACCCATTAGATCACTTTATTCCTAGAATATATCATGACCCTTGGATTACATAACTACAAATACATACTAAACAAACACACTTTTACCTAAAGACACATTAGATCAAGTTGATCTTAACTAACTCATAAGTGTCAAAATATCTTAACATACCCCCTTAAGAACAACTTGGGATAGGATTGAAGGATTTACAAAGGTGATACAATAGGAGAAGGAAAGAGGCATTAGAGCCTATCCCCCTTAATGACAACTTCCTAAAATCCTAACATAGATTGTGAAAAAGAATTCTTTTGTCAGAGACTGTGAAAATGTTTGCAACATGATAATTTGTAGGGAAAAATAACACTTCAAGAACATGATTATGAGTGAGATTTTTTATGAAGTGAATTTGCAGCTCAATGTGTTTACTATGTTGATGTAATGCCCATATAATTCTAAACATCATTAAGTTTCCTAAACATTTTATGAATGTAAACTGAAACAAAACTTCATAGCATGATATTGACTTTTATAACAACAACTTCAACAACTTAGATTTATCAATAAATACTAAATTCATGGTAGAATGAAATAAATACATAACTTAACAAGTACCTGGATCTGATGCTAATTTTTGTTGCCTCTTTGCCTTGCTGCTACCTTTCTTCTCCCTGCTACACAGATCAACCCTGCCACAAACAGGAAAATAATTGCCCAAAATTACTGTCCTCCCTGCCAACTAGGAAAACTACCTAGCTCCAAGATATCTATGGATATCCTGGCCCTCCATGCCCAAAACCTCTAGCAACTCAGTGCCACCCTGATCAAGAGCCACATACCACAAAATACAATAGTGCCCAGAAAATCACTGCTCACAGCAAAACACAGACCACAACATCCATTCCGTCCCCTCCCGTCGAATGGTGCGCACATCCCCCTCTTCCCGTCCCTTATCCCTCCCTGTCGACTCACACATTTACTTCACAGCCACCCTCCATCCCCCTTCCTTCGTCATGAGTTAATGTTTTATCTTCTCGGGATCCATGGCTATCCCTCTCTGCATATGCCACCATTTTATATCATTTTTCATTGATCTTTTAATTTTACTTCATAGGTCATTAATTTTGATATGTAGTTTGAATTATTACTCAGTTAACCATAATTAAATTCTGTTAATTAATTTTACTTTATAATCTTAAGCATGTATCCAATTAGGGTCGTTACACTAAAATCCTAACATAGATTGTGAAAAAAAATTCTTTTGTCAGAGACTGTGAAAATGTTTGCAACATGATAATTTGTAGGGAAAAATAACACTTCAAGAACATGATTATGAGTGAGATTTTTTATGAAGTGAATTTGCAGCTCAATGTGTTTACTATGTTGATGTTGAATTGGATCTTTGGTGAGCTTGATGACACTATTATTTTCATACCAAAGTGTAGTTGGATGTTGCTATAGGAATCCAAACTCTAAAAGGATTTGTCAAAGCAATAGGGCTTCTTCATTTTCATTAAACATCGCTCGATACTCTACTTCTTCTGAAGAAAGAACGAGATCTTGTTGTTTCTTATAAGCCCAAGTCATAGGTCCATAACCAAGATTGAAAACATATCATGTAGTAATTTTTTTATCATTGGGGTTACTAACTCAATCAAAATCAATAAAACCAACCAATAAAGGAGTCCCCCATGAACTATAATGTATCCCAAACAGAACTATACCCTGGATAAACCAAAGCATCAATTTTTCTACTTTCTAGTGGCTCTAAGGTGTTTTCATATACTAGGAAACAAGACCAACAACAAGGGAAATATCATGAAAGGTATAAGTCAATTAAAAAATACCACTAACTAATTGACGTTACAAAGTGACATCTAATTTGGTTTTAGTATAAGAGACAAGAAGTTTGACTCCAAACTAGAAGGGAGAAGGGGTTGGTCAACAATTTTCCATGTGAAAGTAGTGAAGAAGTTCACATGCATATTTAGATTAAGAAAGATAAATTCCTTCCTTAGTTTCCAATACTTGTAGGCCAATACAATGATGTAAATAACCTATTTCCACCATTTCTAATTTATTCTTTAGGTTGGATTTCACATGGTTTAAAGTTTAGGGTCATTACTAGTGAGGGTAAGGTCATTAAAATAAGAAACAAGTATGATGAGATGGTTTCCTACTTTCTTGGTATAGACATTAGGGTCTAAATGACATCTAGAAAAGATAGTGTCAAGAAGAAAAATATCCATTTTAGCATACCAAGCCTGAGGAGCTTGCTCAAGGTCATAAAGAGATTTATTAAGGTGAAAATCAAAGCTAGAGTCATTTTGAACATAAACATGAGATTGTTCCATGCAAATTTATTCTTGTATATCCACATGCAATAAGGTGGATTTAACATCCATATAATGGACCTCCCATCTATGTGAGGTAGCAAGGGATAGAAAAAGGAGGACAAAATTCATTTTGGATACACGGGAAAAGGTTTCATTGTAGTAAATTCCTTCAATTTAAGAGAATCCTTTGGAAATTGACCAAGCCTTATGCCTTTAAACACTTCCACTTGATGCATAATTATTTCTATACACCCATTTACATTTGACAAGTTTTCTTACTTTTTGAAGAGGTACAATATCCCAAGTATCATTCACCATTAAGGAATAATATTCTTCATTCATTGTTATTCCCCAATCTGGATGGACATAAGCTTCTACAAATGTTTCTGAATCATGAGTCTTTGAAACTTGAGCCAAAATAGAGGAGGTTCACTATAAATATGAACCTACATGACACTGATAAGTAGGATCACCGACAATATCAATAGATGCTTCTTGTGTTGAATGGACCCATTTAGGAAGACATGGTGTTGGTGCAAGTTCATGTTCAATGGACTCAAATGGAGGAAGGTGAGTAGGAGGAGGTGGATTTTCATCCTCACCATCATCATTTGAAGAAGGAATTGGAATATGATCAGAAGATGTCACAGATGCCAAAGATGGCTCATCGGATGAAGATGGAACAAACATTGAATTAGGCTCATAGGATGAGATATTTTCATCAAAATTAACATCTCTTCTAACTATTATTTCATTTAAATGAGGTTGAATGAGTTTATAACCTTTTACATCTTTAAAATATTCAACAAAAAATCACTTCTCACTTTTAGGTTGTAATGATTTCTTTTTTCATTAGGAATGCGAGCCCAAGCATCACTACCAAACACACATAAGTGGCTTACATTTGGTTTAATTTTTACTCCATGCTTCTTCCGGTGTTATATTTTTTAAACCCTTTGTGGGAGCCTAATTTATTTTGTAATTGGAACAATTAGTGGCTTCCATCCAATAACTAAGACTTAATCCCTTAGATTGGATTATAGAATTTTCCATTTCCTTTACTGTGTTATTCTTTCTCCCAACAACACCATTTTGGTGTGGTGTATATGGAACAATATGTTTCATTTGAATTCCCTTTGTAGTGCAATAAGTTATGAATTTTTTGTTAACATATTTCCCCCCATTATCTAATATTAACCTTTGTAGTTGATGTCCAGATTGTTTTCTACAAGGGCCTTGTAGGCAAAACAAATGCCAAAAAATTTAGTCTTAGGTTTGAATAAATAAACCCAAGTGCATATAGAGAAGTCACCAATGAAAGTTAAGAAGTACTTGAACCCCAAAAAAGGATAAGAAAGTGAACCACACAAATCACTATGTAGGAGTTGCAAAGGAATCGAGGTATGCCAAGTGGCACATTTGTCAAAACTATCCCAATGATATTTGCTAAGAACATAACCACCACAAACACCATCTATGCAATAAATGTGAGGAGGACCATTCACCATATTTTGATTACATAGATGTTGCAATGAATGATAGTTTAGATGACCAAATTGTTCATGCTAAAGTTTGCTCAAGTCATCGCTATGAGTAATACCAGTTGATGGAAAAGATGATGACCAAAGTTGTAAAATTTGTATAACCTAGTAATTTCATCAACAATTCTAGTTGCTAGGACATGCTTAGGATTTTATAAGTCCTCGATTTCAACTTGGTGAGGTGAAAACTCTATTGTTTTACCTTCACCTGAATGGGTGATTTGATATATTGATAGAAGGTTGCAAGAAATACTTGGAACACATAATGCATCATTAAAATGGCTTTCATCTAACTTAACTATTATAGACTGTATAGCACTAAGAGATCTATCATCACCAACACATATTTGTTTGCTGTTACATTCACTATGAGCATAAAAAATGGCTTTATCCTTAACCATATGATAAGATTCTCTGGAATCAATAAGCCACTCATTAGAAGAAGAAATAGATGTTGCATTGCAGGAAAAAATAGAAGCATAAAGTGCATGTCCATGAGAAGAGTTGGGAGAAGAAGAATCAATATTGATGTTGTGATTCTTCGTAGTTGCTTCTAAGTCCTCCATAATTTTAAAACAATTAGACTCTAGATGACCATCTCGCCCACAAAAATTGTAATGTCATTCAATATTATTACTTTTTGATTTTGGTCCTTTGTCACCATTAGGAGTAGAAGTTGGATGAGAGGGTTTGTGAACTTTGTTTCACTTGTTTTTGCAAGGATATTGCTTCTTTGGATGCATGTATTTATCTTTTTGTTGGGGAACTGAAGAATTGTTAGATGTACCTACAGTGATGATCACTCCAATATGCAAGAGCCTATCTTGGTATCTAATAAGAGAGTCACAAAAATAATCAAGAGATGGTGTTTTGTAAGAATCCCCTAGAGCTTCTTTGGTGGAGTGAAAAGTAGATACAAAAACAAAATACACACTACCAAGCTTAGAAAGAATAATATATATACAATGGTCATTGTTCATTTCTATTTGACATTCTTTAAGAAAAAATCCAAGTGTTTTGAACTCAAATAAATTGTCTTCAATGCAAGTGAAATCATTAGGATTTTAAGAAATTATTTGATTTTCAAGTTGGTGGCCTCGAATCTCATTGTGTTCATCAAACACGTTTTACAACTTATTCCAAGATTCATTCGGGTTATCAATTCGTTGAAGGTGAAACCATAAATAATGAGAGATGAACATTTCGATTAATCCACGTGCTTTTTCATTCTTATTATCCAATTTTTCTTTATGTGTGGCATTAATGGAGGATTTTTCTCTTCACAAGGTAATTCGGTATTGTCCTTTACTTTGTAGTTCATCCTCCATATGAGATTTCCATGAGAAGTAGTTTGTACAAGTAAACAAAATATCACTTGGAATAGACATATTAACATGTGCATAAAATATGGATTCAAAAGTTGAAACTGACTATCTAGATGGAAAGCTCTTGCAAAAATAGGTTGTTTCCAAGAAATGACACTAAAATTGAACTTGAATATGAAAACTATGCTCTTAAAAAAACACAAAAGGTAACCAAAGTGTCACATGGCATGTAGAAGTTGCCCCACGTGGTGATAGATGCACCATGATGTTGTTGAACAATTTTTTTTTTCTTCTCTAACTTTTTCTCTAAAATCACTTTTACAAATATATTACTTTTGAATTGACCCACTTTTATAAAATAAATGAAAAACACTTTTACAATGAAGTTACTTTATAAATTGTCCCCGAGGTGTAGGACAGTCGGTGATGGAGTGTGTTGTTAAGCCACTCCGTGATGTTAAAGTCACCGTTTCGAAACCTACGGGGACAAAAAATCCAACCATGTTAAGGGTTGGTGTGGCTCAGGCCGGGTGCGATCCCCGGGTGATTATGACGGCTTAGATTCCCCTGAGTCGTGGTTTCTCAAGCCACAGGTTAATCGCGTAGCCAATAGGTCTCGCACAAATTAACAAAAAAAAAAAAAAAAGTTACTTTATAAATTAAAGTTGCATGAAAATGGTAACTTAAAAAATAATATTAAAGTTACTTTATAATGATTCACTTTTATAATTTAAGTGAAATGTACTTTACAAAATATTTATGTGATAACTCAAAGTTGCATGAATTTTTTGAAAAAGTAATTTGAAAAAAGATTTGAACTCAAGACCTGTTTTTAAATAAAATAACTTTCAACTAAGTGAGTTAAGGAAAAATATATATCAAAATTTTATGAGGGAGGAGGGGGCCTTTTTTTTTTTTACTCTTTGTCTCTAAGTGCTTGCTTACCCCCAAAACTCTTGTTTTTACTTGCAACAAACTTTAACACGGTTGCACACAAAAACAAGTGCAATTTCATTTTTTTTTCAAAACTTAACAATATGGGGGTTAGATCTCAATTAGTTTATTGGTAAAATGAAAGTTTTCTCTTTGTTTCTAATTTGTAGAGCTCGCATAAAGCACAAGGCAAAGAGCATATGTAGAAAATAAAACACTTTCCACTCTGTTTTTTATTTGCCGAGATCACATAGAGAGCACAACAAAGAGCATATATAGACTGGAAAGAGTAGAAAATCAGAAATAAATAGTAAAACTAAAATGTTAACTCATATTTCTTTTAGAAGGGTCTAACCAAACTTTATACCTCTAGATCTAACAAAAATGGTCATATCGTGCGAAAAAAAAACCTTTTCGAGTGAAATGAAAATTGTTTCCAAATGAAAGAAACAGTCCAAATATAATGGAATAGTTTTCTCAACCCAAAAATGCATATAAATAGAAGAACCAAAAAATATTTTAATGCATGTGGCACACTGTTAGGATATTTAGACACTTAGAAATTAGTTAAGATTAACTTGGTCTAATGTGTCTTTAGGTAAAAGTGTGTTTGTTTAGTATGAATTAGTATGTATTTGTAGCTATGTAATCCAACGATCATGATATGTTATAGACATAGAGTGATATGACGGTTCATATTCTCCTAGATCTTAACAACTACATTGATCCATGGCTTAACACCCAATTGGTCCATGATCTTTATTTAAGGAGCATGGATGGTCATTTGGTAATTATTGATTGTGAAAAAATCTCTTGTAAAATAATTTTATTTTGCATTAATATATTGCCACAAGTAGCCACATTGGATGGGGTCATGGACTATTCTCTCTTCAAGGGTTTTAACCATGTAAAAACATTGATGTGTTGATCTTTGATCTAGTTGTGTAAGTGGTTACTGAAGATGTTTTTCCTGTTTTGGAATACCATGTGTTGTCGAACAAATGCAGGTTCAAGATCTTGATCAACAACGAGAGCGACTCTTCAACCCATCTCTAATACCATGTTTGAAAAAACAAAGTATTTCCACATAGGATGAACACCCTAACAATTTATCACACAACAAGATCAAATATCAATACACTAATGTATTACATAGTTAAAACCCTCAAAGAGGGAAATGATGTACAATTCTAGCCAATGTGGCCACTTGAGACAATATATTAATGGAAAATATAAAATTGTACATGAATTTCTCACAATCGATCTTCAACAAATGACCCTCCATGCTCTTTAAATAGAGATCGTGGACCAATTTGGTGTTAAGTCATGGATCAATATAGGAGTTAATATCAAAGAGAATATGAGCTGTCAAATCACTTTATGTCTAGAACATATCGTGACTATTGGATTACATAACTACAAATGCATACTAAATAAACATATTTTTACCTAAAGACACATTAGACCAAGTTGATCTTAGATAACTCCTAAGTGCCTAAATACCATAATAAGATAAACTGGAAATTCATGAAAAATGTGTTTATTTGAAAAAACATGTTCCCCTCCACATATTTCCAATTTATTCCACCGTGGATATAGTAAAAGTATGCAAACTGTGTACTCGTTGAATGCAAAATTTAATTTTGCATCAAACTAGTGCCTACACTTGAAATTCAAGTAAACCTATAAGGTGATAAGTAAAAAATCCGATAAAAAGTAGTTTTATTTCTTTCCCTTTGAAAATTCATAAATTTTATTGTATTATTTTAATTATTATTTTATGATTTTCCTCAGGAGGCCCATTTTAGACCTCAAAATTTCTCTATTGCAACTTTGCTTAGCTCTTATATTACAATTAATTTGAGTAAACTTAAAAGGAGATAAGTCAAAAATACTTAAAAAGTAGTTTTCTTTCTTTCCCTTTGAAAATTCATAAATATTATTGTATTATTTTAATTATTATTTTATTATTTTCCTTAGGAGGTCCATTTTAGACCTCAAAATTTCTCTATTGCAACCTTGCTTAGCTCCTATATTACAATTAATTTCTTCCAGATTTATAACTATACATTTATTTTCTTTTCCAAAATAATTCCATATAATTTAGATAAAAAGAAACCAATCATAAAACTTTATACAAATTGCAACAAATAATTAATATAAAAAGTAATATCTTAATCAATTAATTGAAATAAGTAACTCATTACAATAGAATTAATTTAATAATATTATTACTTTTAAACATATACCATACGAAAAAATGAAAAAAAACTAAAAATTCATATAGATTATTAATATTTTTTTGAAGGTAGTAAAACCTATCATAATTCAATTGTCAACATGTACTGAGGATAGCCATCATTAGATGTTATCCATGAATGTCGACTAACTCATCTTTGTTATTCGAGGAAAATCACACCATTTGAAATGACTCATTGTAATTTGTAAAGAGGCATACTTCCACTCTTACCAAATACATACACCATTAACTTATTTCCTTATATCCAAATAAATTAAACTCTTTCATTATTATTACCAACTCTATAAAAAAAAATACAATGAATAATAATTTTTTATATTAATATAAAATATCCTTAATCACTTTAAGGATACTCATCATAATAGTGCTATAGTGTCAATATCATACTTTTGTTAATGATTATTTATATTATCACATTAATCCTCTTCTTATTTCCCTCATAAAAAATTCTTTACCCACACTCACATGACGAAGTATACACATAAGTGGTGATGGACGTTCTTTCTATATTTTCCACACTCACATGACGAAGTATACACATAAGTGGTGATGGACGTTCTTTCTATATTTTCTCTTAAAAGTCAAGGGTTTTGCATTAGAATAATTTTCGCTCGCCACAATGTCTTCAACGACAAGAGAATATTACCGGAAACACTTCACCTAATATTAAGTCAATAGTCAATACTAGAAAAGTTAGGTTAAAGGTTAATAGTAAATATTACAAAATTTTGAAGAGTACGAAGACTAGAATGTTTAGGTAAATTGTCAATATTATAAAAGTTAGGTTAAAGGTTAATAGTAAATAGGTAAATTGTCAATATTATACAAGTTAGGTTAAAGGATAATAGTAAATATCACAAAATTTAAAGAGGAAGAAAACTAAACATGTCTAGATAAATTTTCATTATTATAAAATGAGGATAGTCATTATTCGCTAGTGAGAATAGCTATTATTAGTTATTATCTACCAAATGATATATAAGGATGTAAACTTTAGCTCTTACCATATGTCTTTGAATCTTAAGTCATTAAGATATTTAAAACAAACAAATTCTTAAATTATTAATTGTTATGAATTCTATACCAAATATAATGAATAACAAATTTTCACATCAACCGATACAATATCAATATCATATGTTTGTTATTAACTCCATCATTAAATATATCACATCAACCCTCTCCTTAATCTTTTCCTAAAAATCAAATCTTTGCCCACACTCGCATGACGAAGTATACACATAAGTGGTGATGGACGTTCTTTCAATATTTTCTCTTAAAAGTCGGGTTTTGCATTAGAATAATTTTCGGTCGCCACAATGTCTTCAACTACAAGGAAATATTACCCGAAACACTTAACCTGAATATTAAGTCAAGAGTAAATACTAGAAAAGTTAGGTTAAAGGTTAATAGTAAATATTGCAAAATTTCGAAGAGTACGAAGACGGGAATCGTTACAAAAGTTAAGATACAAGGTCAAGTCGATATTACAAAAGTTAGAAGAGTACAAAGATAACACAAAGTTTGAAGAATACATAGATGGGAATTACATAACACAAGTTTGAATAGTCAATATTGCAAAAGTTTGAAGAATACATAGATGGGAATTACATAACACAAAGGATTAAGATTAATTTTGAATTAGAATTATTATTAATATAATTTTAACTTAATTTTATTTATTAAATATTATGTGGAGTTAAAAAAACAAAGATAATTTTTTTTAATATTTAAAAATTTAAAACTAATATATATTTTAATATTTTAAAATTTAAACTAATATATATATCATTCAAAGAAATTATATATATATATATATATATATATATATATATATATATACTATTTATTTTATTTATTTCCTCTATGGTTTGGAGTCTCAGTAATAATTTGTTAGGGATTTAATTTCTCTAACCCCTTATGTAGGTAGAGTAATATATTTTCCATGTAATAAAGGTCGACATTAGTTAATAAGGTCTATTTAATAATGTGAACAAGTCTAAAGTAAGAAGACTTAATAGAAGCTTATGCTTCTAAAAAGATCTTCCTCTAGAATATTTTTTAGAAGATAGAATTAGTATAAATAAGAGTAGAAGGCATGAAAAAGTCTTGTCTTGAGAATTATTGTAATAGAGCTCTCGTCTGTTGGAGGTTGCCCCCTCGAAGAGGCAAGTGAACTTGGCTTTCTATCAATAAATGTATAACTGTTGGTGTTGTTATTCTCTATATTTTGTTGTTCCGCTAGTATTTACTGCAATATTTATGTTTATGCTTATTATAATACATATGGTACCTTACAAGTGTTATCATAGCACTTTCTTTTGCATAAATTGTGGGGAATTATTTTCCAGGGTAGAGACGTGTATTGCCGACATCTTTAAAGCACATAGATCCGTCGTTCAAAGGGAAAAACTATGGTTGGGGAAGACTACACTCAGAAAATATAGACGATTTCATGGGGTTACTCGAAACAAACATTTGACCTTGTTGGAAACCACTATAACCCTTGTTGGTACCCCTTCAAGTAGTACCGCATTAGATAAAATATGTTCATGACCATCACTCCCACATATCGTCAGGTATATCGAGAGTCCCCTAGGCCTCCTGAAACTAGCTCTAGATGAGCGGATGAGCTGCTTGACTACTATAGTGACACCAAGAACAAAACTCGGGGAGATACTCTCTAGTACCTGGGTAATCGAGTAGTACGACTAAGGGTACGATTGAGCCTCCTTAGTTGGTTCCATGAAATATTGGGTTGAGTACTACTATTCAACCTAGCACATATATCAGAGAGCTATAGCACAGGGAAAACCTTTGTTTGTAGGAACCTTGAAAACCCTAACCCTTGGGAACAAAACAAAACATAAAAAGAACAGAAGGGATATCTTATCGAGCTACCCTGCCTCTTGCATTCTGGTTGTGAAATTCCTACCCAATTTTTCCTATTAACAATTTGGGCATTTCGTCACTATAGTATAGTGGTCCCCTCAACACCCTTATTTGGGACCTCTCCCATTGGATTCCTCTATTTTCCCTGATCGTCGCGGTACCTATCATTTTTAAAACTTTATTTTCTCATTGACCCACACCCTTCCCGACACCCTTATTTTACACCTATTCCATTGGCTTCCCCTTGTCACCTTGATCGCAGTGGTATATATCACTTATCATCCTTTTTTAGTGGACTTAGTCCCCCTCCTAAGCACCCGGACTTCCCAAATGACCACCACTCACAACCAAGAACTGCGGGTCAAAACCAAACAGAACAAGGAGAACATCCATAAATTGACTTTTGACATGGATTCTTCCAATTCAAAATTTAAAATCTTCCAGGACCAAGTCTGGAACGAATTTGACAAATTCATGGGAAAATTTGACACCATCAAAGCCACTCTCAACCAGTTGAACCACTTTGAGGTACCCCCTTTCTATGAACAACCATCACACTTAGATGGTGTTGACTCCTCCCATACTATGGCCTTTTATTCCAACTCTTTTCATTGTGACCCACGTCTTCCCCCAATTGAGGTCGTTAAATTTTAGGGCTCAGATCCCATGGGTTGGGTCACTCAAATGTAGCATTATTTTTCTTTGCATGGAATTACTAATGAGTAGGCCAAACTTTGTTATGGTGTTCTCTATATAGATCCTATTGACTCTCAAAATCGTCAAAGAGTCACCTACCTACAAAGAATTGCAAGGCATACACATTTAAAAATATATATATCATATACATATATATTAAGTAAACTATAAGTGGGGACCCCCTATAGTATCATTCAAATAAATAACCAGGAAGAGCCCCTTTCAAAGAAAAGTCACTTAAATTGATTATTGTTGATGGTTGTTGTTACAAGGGAAAAAATCTCTATGGCCAAGGGTAAACCACAACAGACATGTATGACTGCAGAAATCAACTCAATTCCAACATGTGCTATATAAATTAATGTGGAATACGAGGAATAAGCCTACCTGATCCAATCGTTTGATGTCGTTCCACCGTTGAGAACTTTGACCCAAAGCCTTATACCTACAAGAAGTTCTCAATGAACAAGCGATGCAAGTATATGGTGACAATATATAAAATGAGTTAGCACATCAAATAACACAATCCATTAATAAAACTTACAAACATGCCCATGGATAATAATCATATATTTGCAAGATATTGATAGGACGGAAAATAAGTATTTCTATTAATAATTGATCCACAAAAGTATCAACATTACAAACTTCCGTGTCGGCACGGTTCGAAACCAAGAAACCAAGTTCCTTCCAACTGGGTCTCCACCACTTCAATCCTTCACCACCAACAAGCTCATAGCAAAGAGATAAAGAGATTCTCTTGACAATAAGGGAAGAGCTTGGGGGCTGAAAACTGCGTTCAAACTTGAGGGACAAAGGGATGCATACACAATATAAAATAATTTCTCCAAAGTAACTTTGCTCTCAAAGTTGAATGCTTTCTCTCCCCTTTTTCCATATCTCGAAATTGTGCTCTTATAGCCTCCAAAATGCAACTGAAGGGTCGAGTTGGAACGTTTCCAGTATATGGAAGGCCAAATATTAGAGATCTTTTGTCATGACATGGAAACCCGACCTCATTTTGTATTTTCTGGCACAAATTATGATATACATGAGATGTAGTAGAGCATCAAGCGTACACGCATCTTGCAAAGTAGTTAGGGAGCGTATATGTGGAAAAATATATATTTTTGGCTCTGGATTTATCAAAAATGGGTTCATAAGTCTGCATAGGGAAATGGAAAAAGGCCCTCTATGCAAGATAGCAATGGTGAGGCAAATCTTTCGATAACAGATGCCCCCTAATAGGTGAGATCAGAGGAGTATCTGCGATGGCTGAAATACATTATAAATAACCTATAAGTGGAGTGGTAGAGAACCAACTGGATGAAATCAATTGCTCATTACACTATGTACTAACTTTTCATACATGGCTTCCAAGAATACAATGCAGATCCATGTGGAAAATATACCAACAAGTGTTCATGGCCATGAGTAGGCAAATATAAATGCGGTTACATGCCAATAGTTGTCATAGTCACGAATAAGGCCCAGTGAAACTAGTCTCAAAATCAATCTGAAGATATATGTATACCAAGGAGTACAATCTAATATCCCATGATCGCTGAAGTCAAATAGGTACTGGCCCGATGAAATGGAAGCAACAACTCAGGAAAATTGTGTCTTCAAAGTGATGTCTTCAAGTCTTCAATACAATCCGCCAATGGTGCAAGTCTACATCATGTGAATAACTGAGTTGAGGTCGAAAACGATGAGACATCGTTTGATTATCGGTCATTGAGGTATACCGTTAACAAACATGAGACAACCTACCAATGATGAAAGTAGGTATCAAGGCACCGAGTACATCTCTACAGATGTGAATGAAGGAGATGGTGTCGAACATTTGAGAGATCCATTGATTAAGAGATATTGATGTATTCCCATCTATCAATGGCGAGAGAACCTGCCACTAATGACTCCAAACCTCAAGCTACTCATAAAACTCTAAGTCTCGTATCCAAAATACATGAGTTGAAGTCGATGGAAAGAGACCCGCTGAAAGGAGAGCATTAAGGCATCTCTCATCAGTCAGCATGAGGAGCAAAGCAGGAGCTTCATGATTTGGTGGAGATCGGACGAAGAACATGTTCATGAACCAATGACCTTGTGCGTCTTTCGCGTGTGCCAAATGCAAGTGGTACCCAAAAAAGACAGTCTGAATAAAAGCTAATGATGAAACTGCTAACAAAGGCGAGGAAACCACCAATAAGGCTAATGGCATCCAAGACACTGCACGAATCCCAAAGTGTGAATAGATGTCTTGCCGTTGAACACAAGGGAAACCACCCAGTCAACAACCCATGATGAAATGTCAATTGCTGGGTTCAAGGTGACCTACCAATGATGAAAGTAGGGCCAGGGTGCATCATAAGACCAAACTATCACGTGATTCTGAGACAAACTGAGGGTATGGCCGACATGTGAAGGCAATATTTCTGAGGAGTGGCTGACACAGGTTGATATACTTCCTTTGAACAAGAGCATGAGACATACAGTGGAATCTGGCAGCATAGACTTAATGATTTGACAATTAGATGCAGGAGGCATTCATAATGTTCTCTATAGTGGCTGGAAGATTAACCAGTTGGTAGAGAAAATTCTGTAACGAGATCATCTTCCTAAGGCCATGCTAAGCCCAAAATTATGATGACGCAAGGACTCAATAACTTTTTTCTCTATTCAAAGGCGACACGACTGCTGCCAATTACAATATAGTACTCCCTTCTTGCTCGTTTTTTTTTTTCATAACAAATGAATGCTATGATACAGAGGAGGGAACGAGTGTTGCAAGTAAGCAAAACTAGTTCCAACAGTGGAACATACCTATGCTCAATGCAATGAAATCCATTTGGGAGATGGATACTCAAGGTGATGTTCCCTCCAAGGTATAGGGTGTCAAATTGTGAAGGATAAGAACAAGGCTCTTCTTGGTTGAGGATGCAAATTGCTTGGGTCATGGTTCATAATGCAAAGCAAGAACTAGCTAAAGGATCAATACTGCAAGCAAGGGCATGAGATGCAATCACAAATTAATGCCAAAAAATGTTCTTTTTAAAATCTTGTAGTCTATTTGGTGTGAAAAAGGGGTAAACTTGTGCCAAATAGATGTCTTTTCAAATCCAATTTACGAGTGTGAAGAATACAAGTTCACTCGACGATCTTTTCCATTTTTGATAGCGAGTCGAAAAAGAGATTAACTAAGACTCATGTTCTGGGAGTCTAATAAAAATGTAAGGGGGGAGGCCAAGGCTCCCATCCCGACCTTCTGGCAAAAGTCAGTATCCTGTGGATAGATGAAAATAGCTTGGGAAAACCCAAGGCTTTCCAATTCAAGGAGGAGAAGGTGCTAACGAAGGATATAGTCTCTGTGATGGTTCGAATAATGTCTCTTAATGGAAAAGACATAGGTGGGGGAATGGGATGTCCCATCAGGTCGTCCCAATCAAAAGGAACCTCGTCAGGACTTGGAGGGAGAGCATTCGGGGGAAGATTAAATCTCTCTTGTTCAGAAGGGGGAGGGTGTGGAATGTTGATGACATGGATGAAAGGGGTTTCATTCTCTTCAGGGATAGTAGGGTTGACCAAATATTTCACTGGTGTGGCCACTTCTTCAATTATAGGTTGAAGAGGATGCATAGTAGTGGGGCCAAGAGACGCTTCACCCTTAACAAAGGGGGTGAGGTCGGGAGAAGATTGCGTCGATGGAACCACCGAGACGACCAAGGGAGGAGTGTTGTAAAGAGAAACCACAGATGCCTCAGAATTTGAAGGGCTCTTGGGTGAATCCCATGCTTCTGTTATCTCGGCAGTAATTGGACATAAATGAGTAAGGTGTCTTCCTTCGCAAGTCCTGCAAAAGAATTTAGGTTTACGTTTGAGGCGTTTGGGATTCTTTATGTAACTAGCAGGGGATATAGAGTCATCTCCCATATGATGAATATAAGTGGGAGACATGACATGGCTGTGATTCAGGGAAAAATGAATGGTTCCCTCGACATAATTGGTAGAGGTGGGGGGCAAGTTGTTGACGTAGTTGTTAGAAGAAGTCGACTCATCTCCAACATGACTGGTAGAGGTTGGAGATGGAGCACCAGTATGACTGACAGTGACTGGGTTGGCGATTGATGGTGGAATTTGAGTCCACAGTCTGGGGAAAGACTGAATCTAAAAAATTGCAAGCCAAACAGGATCTTGGTGTACCCCTTGCCCTAGCCCAATAAGGTGTTGGTTCATGCCAAATTGGTCCAATGAGGTTTGGACGGGAATCGTCACTAGGGTCTGTGGAGAGACCGAGGTTAGATAAGTATTATTAGAGTGAGGATATATGTTTCCCCTTTGTGAAGGGGTCCCATAAAGATGGTAGCCTGAATTATAAAATTGATTCTTCCCATACGGAAGACCTGGGGGTACTTGAGGACCTGTCATAGAAAAAGCGTTCGGAGGAACTGACATGGCGGATGAAAGATACATGGGTGGGGGGTAATAAGTGGGATAAGAACCCATCTGAGTATTGTCTCTTGAGAGAGCATATCTAGTATTGGATCTGTAGGGAGGAAGGTTCCAACCTCCTGTTAGCGCTCTGTAATTTGCCTAAGGCTACGAAGGAAATCACAGAGGTAACCTCGAACCACTTCGAGTCTTGGATCTAGCCCTCCAAGACTTAGAGAGGATTCTCTCTTTTAGATTTAACTTGGTTTGTAATGGATGTTAGGCTAGCTATAAAGTATAGGGTTTTGATTTTTAAATGGTTAGTTTGGGACAACAAGGATGGCCATTGGGAAAATGGGGTCTGCGCTTAGAAATGTGGTTGATTTCTCAGATCTAGACAAAGCTTTTACACAGGGCAAGGTAGTGAATGTCTTGGATCGAATTGAGTTTTAATGATGTTGACTTGAGGAATAAAATGTGGAGGAAAAATCCAGGCAAGGGAGCAGCTAAGAATTCCTAAGCTGGGCTCTTTAGATGAATAACATAAAGATTATCACAAGATGAGAGGCAGAGTATCTGCTGATAAATTATTCTTCTATAACATTCCTTCTTATAATAAGAACTGAAAAAAAAATGAAAGATAACAGGAAGACACTTTAATAGAGGAAAACGCCACCAATACACCCACACAAGAATCCTGTGAAAAACAAGCCTATTACTGATCAATCATTAAAGGATTACAGAAAAAGCTTTCTGGCCAAGCACAGCCCTCAGCTCTAGCAAAGAAAATTGAAAAATGCAGGTCAAAAACCTCACACAGGTCGACCATCTCCTCTCAGCCCAGTCCCAGTCGAACCCTCTCTTAGTCTTTTACAAGTGTATAAATAATAAACAAACCCCCCAACCTATCAGTCCCCCAAGACTTGCACTTTAACTCTGCACTCTAAGAATAGTAAACAATTACAAAGATATCGACACCTGTAGACTGTTTCTAAACAAACAAAACGATTTGGCAACTACTGATTTAACATCTGGAGTTAGTTAATGGTTTGTTGGCGAATGGAAGTTAACAACATCACAATGAACAAATGTGGAAGCAGTCGAATGCCTTGAGGTGGTTGGGTATCTGTAACCTCCTGCCATGTGTTCCCTGTAACCGAATTTCTTGTTTGCCAGATGGTTCGATCTATGCCTGAAAACTGGGATACATTCCATTTGTCATTCATGGAATTAAAATTGCCACATGCCCTTGACTGCCAGTTGCATTTGAATGATGCTTCAAACAATGATCTTCTGCTTTCTCGGATTCTTTCAATGCTACAGAGCGTTTGTGGGATTTGATCATATGAACAACCTGGTTGACATGCTGTGAATCCTTCGACCAAAAAGAAATTTCCTTCACATAAATTCTACTTGGAAATTTGTGGTTGGCATGTAGTTTGCATTAAAACCCATCCCTAGAACATTGAGAATTATCCTTATATAAGAAATGCCTCCATCCTGTTGGCTCGAAACACTCTTGATAGTGGCTACATGAAAGGAATCATAACACCATAAATTGGTACCAAAACTGCATCGTTCTTTGTATCAACCTGAATCATAAGATCTATTGTAGAAGGGATATCATCTACATTTTTGTATGCAATCATCTCACTGGATGGCTTAGAAGAACTATGCATGTCCCCTGAATCATTACCCCTGTAGGAATTAAGCTTTCGTTGGCCAAATCTGGTCTAGGTTCACCTCGTGCATTGGCTGTTGTTGTCATGTTATTAACAGGCAATGTCAGAAGTTTGTTATCTACAGTGAGCAACCTACAATCCTTTGAACTCCTAGTGTCAATACTCAATCCATTGACATATTTGTTTTCCACTTTATATAATGAGTTTCCACTTATATCTTCCTGTTTTTGAGGTGGATCGGTTTTGTCCACACACTCTAAGCTCTGCAACACTTCACTTAAATTGTCTTTAGTTTCACTCGAATCAAATTGAATCCTGGAAATAGAACATTTCACAGCATATGCCTTGTTAACTTCGGACTCAAAATTGTTTATCCTATCTCCTTTAGTCATTCCCATCGATGCCTCCTCTGAATGTAAATCATTTTGGCTTTGTAAAGCTTTATCTTGCTTGTTGAAAATTATAGAAGCAATTGCAATCTCTTTGTTGTGAACACTGCAGGCTCGTGCTATATCTTCAATCATGTTTAGAGGAACAAAAGGATCTGGAACCATCTTTTGTATTTGTTGTATTTCACTAGCTGACAATATGACAGGAGTGCCCAATGACTTATCTTTGGCTTCGACCAACAATGCCATATTTTCTCTATTCAAAGATTTTGAATCAGATAACCCTTCAATTGCTTCCTCGTTTTGCAAATAATTTTCCTCTGCAGTAAGACACAACATGCCTTGTAACTCGTCATTTTGCCTTCTGACAGAATTGTAATCCTGTAAAGCTCTCTTATGCTCATCTTGCAATACCATCTATGCATATTAAGAACTTACTAAAGAATGTTTAAGATTCTTCATTTCTTTTTCTAGGTTTCCTTCTCTTTCTACACTGGCTTGTAATTTTATTTCCAGCCTTTGAGCGACCTCCTGTAAAATGGGGATCTCCTTTTGCAAACTTTCTAAGTGTCAAGGTCTTATTGGAATACCAGTGGCTGGACCTGAAAGGCATGCAGAGGGGTTTGAAACGCCTGGTAGTACCGTCACCTAGGACTCGGGCACCCAAAACTTTCAACCTCAGCATTTTCTTATTCTGTATATGGTTGCGTCAAAACGATGAGCAGGCGGTCAGGTACATCCCTTGGACACCTCATAACCTTCTCTGCATGTGAGCTCCTCTGCATTGGACACCTTGGCCATGGTTCGAACATCTGGCACGAGGTAAGAGCTGCGTTCTATATATATTTTTACTTTCTGTGGGCGATATCCCACATTCGCGTGGTGAATTGAATGTTTGGGCGTTTAAAAGAGACAACAGTCTCATGTTATGTCAATGTAGCGAGCCCGAGGCTTGAGCTTTGGGGTTAGGCGTTGGTGTTGTGTTGTGTGTTGGTTGTTTGTGTATGAAATAACACTGGCTTGTGTGTTGATTATTCGGGTGTTGGCCCTAGGCCCATATAATATTTTGATAAAAATAATGTCAAATTTTTACATAACATTCTGCTAAAAGGCAAAGGCCGAGGGGCCAAATTTTTGCCAAATTCACCAAAAAATAGCTGATAAACCCAACTTTGACAAATAAACCCAACCTTACCTTTGACCCCCAAGAGTAAAAATTTTTGCCTTTCAAACCAAATGCACCAAAACTTGCTTTGAAGTTCGCGCACAAACATTCATCTTATGCTCGGTCATTTTTGGGCATTTTCCACCGCCTTCACCATGCGTCATGAGCGAACACATATGCCTGAAATAGATACATATTAGTTAGAAAACTGATCCCCTATTATATAGGGTTCTAACACCTCACACGAGGACACGACTCATATCAAATGAAGAAGTAGTCATCAGAGCCATGGTGCCCCTGGGTCCAATGCTAGAATTCATATATGTGGACCAAGAAGAGAGTTGCACGGTGGAAGGCATATCAACAGAAAAATGGCTAGAGACCCGAGGTGCAGAATGAGCATTATAGTTCTGCATACCATTATAAGAAACAAACAGATTTTCCCCCATGAACGTCATGGGGGGGGTAGCAGTAAATGAGGGAGCAAAGGGAACTCCACTATCCATAATAAAAAACCCAACATGAAATCCTATGGTCAACTAATAATCAAAGATCATACCAAAAAGTAAAACAGTCAATATGCATGCAAACGGGATAAAGTGGTTGAGTGGCCTCCCTCGCTAGAGAAGGTATGTCTAGTCCAGGAGGGACTTGAGACTCCCTGCTAAAGTTTGGAGGTAACAGAATTAGTTATAAGGGCCCTTGTAGGCTTAACAACCAGTCGGTCAGATCCCCCCAGAGAGGTGATCTTCCATAAAGGTTGTGTGTTGCCCGACCCTATTTGACTCAAGATACAAGTAGAATAGCCCCTGCAAGTAACTTATGAGAAACCTAAGTCAAGAAACTAATAAACCATTGTATAACCGATGCACAGACGAACAGTCGTAAGTCTGGATCACCGTATGGGTAGGGTAGAAAAACCCAAAACCTTGAAAGTACCGCCTCTCACAGAGGTATGGGCACTAGCAATATCCCCAAATACGAATAAATCCACAGAAATATCTCTGACGCTAGGTGAGTATCCAGGGGTTATTCCTCCAACTAACTTCGTGTGACCTCGTGATTAACTCTAGTGTGAGCGGAGCCTCTTGATATTACCAATTATACAATGGATTTCTCAACTCCTTGTCTCAGACACATAAGTTGATTTAATTTCCTTGGAGAAGTTTACTCACAAAATCCTATTCCAAGGCACTAAATCCTAGGCTAGTTTGTGCACCCTAAAAAATAAAATCGTGACTAATCAATTTTAGTTTAAAGCGTAAATTTATTGGTTGTGATTACACAAAAAGGTATGGAAATGAAACTCATGGTGTTATGACTCTGCATAAGAATAAAAATAGATATAATGCAAATCCTAACTTTAACTTTTCAGTGAATGATATGCTAAATAAAACAGTGCATTCTTCAATTTTAATTCTACAACTCAGAAATAAAATGCAATCTTTCACCAAATGTGCTAAGCTAATGATAAAGTTTCAAAGAAAAAAATACCAACCAATGCAAAGGGCCTGTTTTTTGTATTTTCAATGTATTTAAAAAGAAAACGCATGGACTGATAAGAGACTTGATATACAACCTCTACGGTGTATAAAAGCAATCACTTGAGCAGAATATCAAGTAGCTAAGCAGACAACCCAACTAGCAAGGACAAATAAAAAATGAAAAACCAAGAGAAATATGCCGCCCAAAAATTCAACTCCAAAAAGGTTTCCTGTCATCCCAGATAATCTCAACAGGTACCACATAGACCCAAGAAGGCTCAGTGATCCTCAAAACCTACCCAACAATCACTAAACCAAGCAAACAAGAAAGGGGGAAGTGGTATATGCTCCTATTCAATAGAAAAGGGCATATATACGCTTCTTGTAGTGGGACAACAAGCATATACATGCAGCTGTCAGGGAAAAAAGGGAGTATATCCTTTAAAATAAGGCTAGGCAAGGTCAAAAAGGCTGAAAACTCAGACCCAGAGTGAACAAACTCTGTCCAACTGTGATACGACAAGAAATACAAAGGAAAAAGAGCAACGTAAGAAGGAAAAATACTTCGACCCTTAGAAGGGAGATCTCTCCCCATTGGAGTTGCCAATTCTATTACAAGGGAAAAACTCTTTATGGCCAAGGGTAAACCACAACAGACAGGTATGACTACAAAAATCAACTCGATTCCAACATGTGCTATATAAACTAATGTGAAATATGAGGAAGAATCCTACCTTGATCCAATCATTTGATGTCATTCCACCATTGATCACTTTGACCCAAAGCCTTACACCTGCAAGAAGTTCTCGACAAACAAGCGATGCGAGTATATAGCGACAGTATATAAAATGAGTTAGCACATCAGATAGTACAATTCGTTAATAAAAATTACAAACATGCCCATGGATAATAATCATATATTTACAAGATATCGATAGGACGAGAAATGAGTATTTCTATTAATAATTGATCAACATAAGTATCAACATTACAGAATTTCGTGTCGGCACGGTTTGAAACCAAGAAACCAAGTTCCTTCCAACTGGGTCTCCACCACTTCAATCCTCCACAAAAGGAAATCTCATAGAAAAGAGATAAAGATATTCTCTTAACAATAAGGGAAGATCTTGGGGGCTGAACACTGTGTTCAGACTTGAGGAACAAAGGGATGCAGACTCAATATGAAGTAATTCCTCCAGAGTAACTTTTCTCTCAAAGTTGAATGCTTTCTCTCTCTTTTTCCATAGCTCGAAATTGTGCTCTTATAGCCTCTAGAATGCAACTGAAGGGCCGAGTCAGAACATTTCCAGTATATGGAAGGCCAAAGATCAGAGATATTTTGTCCTGACATGGAAACCCAACCTCATTTTGTATTTTCTGGCACAAATCTTGAAATGCACGAGTTGTAGTGGAGCATCAAGCATATACGCATCTTGCAAAGCAGTTAGGGAGCATATATGTGGAAAAATATATATTTTTGGCTCTGGATTTATAAAAAAGGGGTTTGATAAGTCTGCACAAGGAAATGGAAAAAGGCACTTTGTGCAATATATCAATGGTGAGGCAAATCTTTCTATAACAAATGCCCCCTAATGTGTGAGATCAGAGGAGTATCTGCGATGGCCGAAATACATTATAAATAACCTAGAAGTGGAGTGGTAGAGAACCAGCTGGACGAACTCAATTGCTCATTACATTACGTACTGAATTTGCATACATGGCTGCCAAGAATACAATGCAGATCCATGTGGAAATTATACCAACAAGTGTTCATGGCCATGAGTAGGAAAATATAAATGCGGTTGCATGCCAATAGTTTTCATAGTCACGAACAAGGCTCTCAAAATCAATCTGAAGATATCTGTATACCATGGAGTACAATCTAATGTCCCATGATTGTTGAAGTCAAATAGGTACTGGTCTAATGAAATGGAAGCAACAACTTAGGAAAGCTATGTCTACAAAGTGATGTCTTCAAGTCTTCAATACAATCCGCCAATGTTGCAAGTCTACATCATGTGAATAAATGAGTTGAGGTCGAACACGCTGAGACATCGTTTGATTACCGGTCATTGAGGTATATCGTTAACAAACATGAGACAACCTACCAATGATGAAAGTAGGTATCAAGGCACCGATTACATCTCTACAAATTTGATTAAAGGAGCTATTGTCGAACATTTGAGAGATCCATTCATCAGGAGACATTGATGTATTCTCATCTGTCAATGGCGAGAGAGCTTGCCACTAATGACTACAAAACTCAAGGTACTCAAAAAACTCTAAGACTCGTATCTAGAATACATGAGCTGAAGTTGATGGAAAGAGACCCGTTGAGATCATTAAGGCATCTCTCATCAGTCAGCACGAGGAGCAAAGTAGGAGCTTCATGATTTGCTGTAGATTGGATGAAGAACATGTTCATGAACCAACGACCCTGTGCATCTTTCACGTGTGCCAAATTCAAGTGGTACACAAAAAAGGCCCCCTGAATAGAAGAAAATGATGAAAACCACTGACAAAGGTGAGGAAACCACCAATAAGGCTAATGGCATCCAAGACACTGCACGAATCCCAAATTGTGAATAGATGTCTTGTTGTCGAACATAAGGGAAACCACCCATTCAACAACCCATGATGAAATGTCGATTGTTGGGTTCAAGATGACCTACCAATGATGAAAGTAGGGCCAGGGTGCATTATAAGACCAAAGTATCATGTGATTCTGAGATAAACTGAGGGTATAGTCGACATGTGAAGTCAAGATTTCTGAGGAGTGGCTAACACAAGTTGATAGACTTCCTTTAAAAAAGAGCATGAGACATATGGTGGAATCTGGCAGCATAGACTTAATGATTTGACAATTAGATGCAGGAGTCATCCATAATGTTCTCTATAGTGGCTGGAAGATTAACCAGTGGGTAGAGAAAATTCTGTAACGAGATCAACTTCCTAAGGCCATGCTAAACCAAAATTATGATGAC
>SNQJ01S0001791.1:129648-146130 GCA_010110895.2 Picea sitchensis | reverse complement strand
AGACACATAAGTTGATTTAATTTCCTTGGAGAAGTTTACTCACAAAATCCTATTCCAAGGCACTAAATCCTAGGCTAGTTTGTGCACCCTAAAAAATAAAATCGTGACTAATCAATTTTAGTTTAAAGCGTAAATTTTATTGGGCATGATTACTCAAAAAGGTATGGAAATGAAACTCATGGTGTTATTACTCTGCATAAGATTAAAAATAGATATAATGCAAAGCCTAACTTTAACTTTTTAGTGAATGATATGCTAAATAAAACAGTGCAATCTTCAATTTTAATTCTGCAACTCAGAAATAAAATGCAATCTTTCAATAAATGTGCTAAGCTAATGATAAAGTTTCAAAGAAAAAAATACCAACCAATGCAAAATGCCTATTGTTTTGTATTTTCAATGTATTTAAAAAGAAAATGCATGGACTGATAAGCGACTCAATATACAACCTCTACTGTGTATAAAAGTAATCACTCGAGTAGAATATCAAGCATCTAAGAAGACAACCCAACTACCAAGGACAAATCAAAAGTGAAAAAAAAGGAGAAAGATGCCGCCCAAAAATTCAACTCCAAAAAGGTTTCTTGTCATCCCAGATAATCTCAATAGGTACCACAGAGACCCAAGAAGTCTCAATGATCCTCAAAACCTACCCAGCAGTCACTAAACCAAGAAAACAAGCAAGGGGGAAGTGGTATATGCTCCTGTTCAAGAGAAAAGGGTGTATATACACCTCTTGTAGTGGGACAACAAGCGTATACACGTGGCTGTTAGAGAAAAAGGGGCGTATATATTTTAAAACAAGGCTAGGCAAGGTTAAAAGGCTGAAAACTCAAACCCAGAGTGAACAGACTCTGTCCAATTGTGATACGACAAGAAATACAAAGGAAAAATAGAAATGTAAGAAGGAAAAATACTTCAACCCTTAGAAGGAATATCTTTCCCCAGTGGAGTCGCCAATTCTGTTACAAGGGAAAAACTCTCTATGGCCAAGCATAAACCACAACAGACAGGTATGACTGCAGAAATCAACTCAATTCCAACATGTGCTATATAAACTAATGTGCAATACGAGGAAGAAGCCTACCTCAATCCAATCGTTTGATGTCATTCCACCGTTGAGCACTTTGACCCAAAGCCTTATACCTGCAAGAAGTTCTCAATGAACAAGCAATGCAAGTATATAGTGACAATATAGAAAATGAGTTAGCACATTAGATATCAAAATCCATTAATAAACCTTACAAACATGCCCATGGATAATAATCATATATTTGCAAGATATCGATAGGATGGGAAATGAGTATTTGTATTAATAATTGATCCATAGAAGTATCAACATTACTGACTTCCGTGTCGGCACGGTTCGAAACCAAGAAACCAAGTTCCTTCCAACCAGGTCTCCACCACTTCAATTCTTCACCAACAACAAGCTCATAGGAAAGAGATAAGGATATTCTCTTGACAATAAGGGAAGAGCTTGGGGGCTGAACACTGCGTTCAGACTTGAGGGACAAAGGGATGCAGACTCAATATGAAATAATTTCTTCAGAGTAACTTTTCTCTCAAAGTTGAATGTTTTCTCTCCCCTTTTTCCATAGCTAGAAATTGTGCTCTTATAGCCTCCAAAATGAAACTGAAGGGTCGAGAATGAACATTTCCAATATATGGAAGGCCAAAGATCAGAGATCTTCTATCGTGACATGGAAACCCGACCTCATTTTGTATTTTTTGACACAAATCCCGATATACGTGAGCTGTAGTGGAGCATCAAGTGTATATGCATCTTGCAAAGCAGTTAGGGAGCGTATATGTGAAAAAATATATATTTTTGGCTCTGGATTTATCAAAAAGGGGTTGATAAGTCTGCATAGGGAAATGGAAAAAGGCCCTCTATGCAAGATAGCAATGGTGAGGCAAATCTTGCTATAACAGTTGTCTTTGATACTTATGGATCACGTGCATGATGATTATTTTGATATGAGATTGAGTGGTTTCAAATGGTATTCAAAAATCCTCTTTGGGAAATGTTTTTGATTCTATGTACAAACGTTGGGGAAAATCATCTTCAGAAAGGGTGTTTTATGGCCACTATTTCAAATGATAAAAGAGTGTTTATTTTTATGAATGCATCGACATGATATTTACCCACTAGCTGTTGAGTTTTAGANAGCATAGGTTATATGTACATGGTCCAATACATATTAGACAAGCTACAAGGATGTGGTAGTGCCGACCTTATTGTTACATTGTGATAGCATAATGATTTATATTTAGAAAACTATTGAAGGTCTTAACGCATATGGGATATTATTCACACCGCACACATATTGTATATTGTATCGATATGATACAACATGTATATTTTATAAACATTGCATGGTATGGCCGACGATCTTTATTTTAGTGGCTAAGTGTTGGAAGTTCATATGTCAGTTAACATTGATGTCTCGAATGCATGTGGGACATCTTGTATGCATATACCATAGGATGGAAATTGTTGTTTGCTGACATTGATTAATATGGTAGGTGGTTGCATTGGTAACGTGTTATCCAAAATGCATTGGCGCTTACTTGGCACTCGTTGGTTGGTTGAGGTTTTGACATGTCTTGTCTTGGGTTTAGCAAGTGATTAATGTTGGTCGTCACCCTAGCATGACGTGACCAATAGTTAATGGACCAAATTGTTTTTCTAAGTTACCATTTTGGGTTTTGGCATTCGTTTCATTCATTAGTGAAAATCGAGCTCTGGTAACCGCATCAACCGTCTGAAGGCACCTTTTAACTCGCACAACACCAGGAACTAGGGTTTCAATTCCCTATCATCTAATGTTATTTTTTTCCTAATAATTTACCCTAGTCTCTGTAATTGCATGTTTTTCTTGTCATTTGATGTTTTCATGTTCTATTTTGAAGAAAGATAAGGTGGCTTTTCTCCTATTTTTTGAAAAATGCATGCACCAAAATTTGAATTTTATGATGGATGGTTGATTTCCATAGTTATGGATATTGGTTGCCTATTTATCATGTTGATATACATTTATATATGTCTCATTAAAATGGCAAGGTCTAGTGTTTTGGGTCTTTGGTGTTTTAGTGTTGCAGACCCTACATTGTCTCTTGAAATATCATGTGATCCTATGCATAACCTTGTTGGTCTACCTGCGTGCACATTTCAGTCGGGCCAAGTCTGAACTAAAACATTTTGGGTCAAATCCATCCTATTGTCAACATTCGATTATTCGTTGGCAACCACAATTCTGTAAAACCCTGGTAATTTTGATTATGGTCGTTGTTTGGGACCGAAAACAAAATGGAGGCGTCAATGTATCTATGTATTATGATTATATTTGTGACAATGTTACACTAGAGTCTAAGATTGTTTCTTAGTAACCCATTGGGCCACGCAGAGTTGATGGTTTTTCTTTGGTGGTGGTAAAGTTTTGAAACCCCCATTGTTTCGTGACATCTCTGTCGAGTTCGATTTCGTGACCTTTTGGCCATAATAAGGGCACGATACCATGATATTGATTGAATAATTTCAATGCATATGTTTGTCTGTCATCTCCTTGCAAATAAGAGGCTCTATCCATTTTGGGGTCAGATTGAATAAGAATTGTTACATTTGAGTGTTGTTTGATAAGCAATGAAATCGATCATTTAAGAGCATAGATAAAGAATATGGTTGTTTGGATAACTCAAATTTTTTTTTGGTGACTATTGATTTTTAGAGCACTGTCTACATGAATGTTTCACTTTTGATGTTGATAGTAATTTGTAATGTTTTGACTGAAGACGAAATTTGGTGTTAAAAGGGACTAATACATGGATTTTGATCATTAAAAAAATAATAATTATTGGAATGTGACAAGAAAATATTTTGAGAACAATTTGAACGATGACATAACTATTGTGTGACATCTATGCTTTTGAAATGGATACTTTATGGAATGAGAGATAGATCGTGTGGTGACTATAACCCCATTTGTTGGAATTGTAAGGATTGAATGATAATGAAGATAATTGTACTATAAGCATTTCCATTGTGTTTTCCCTTTCATACTTAACATTTTCCATTCATTACAATCCCTTCCATCAACCCAAATACAAGTTTCATCCCCATGCTTAGATTATAATTGTAATAAAGGTTTCATGGTAGAATTATACAAGTTGAAAAAGGAGTGTTTAGTTGGTTTGATCTCTTCTCTGCTTCATATTAAAATATGTTTATGTGATGGAACTAGTCATGGTAAATGAAAAATAAATATTGCACTTCCCAATCATACTTACCATTTTCCACTCATTACAAAACTGATCATGAAATCCCAAGAGCACTGCAAATCCATGTTCTAAGTAATTACTAGTTCTGGAATGTGGAATGCATATTGATTTCTTTCACATGTATTGCTATGTATATAGATCCAGGTCTAAATTATTATTTTGCAAAATTTTATATGATTGATTAGTCGTGCTCTAGTGTTTATATTTGTGAATGTGTGTTAGAATGAGATTTTTCAGAAGAGGAAATCATAGTAGGAGAAGTAATAATAGAGGCAAAGGATTGGGTCCTTGTAGAAGGAGAAACAAAAGATTAAGGTTCTCTATTCATTTTGATGCAGATCCAAAAGAGTTTAATCAATTGTTACAAACATGGTTCCTCAACTTGGATGGCCAACAAGATTACAGACCTCTGCCTATTCTTGAGAATCCACTCCCAAATATTTTCATACCAGTTCCAAATCATAATTCCAATCCTTTAGTTGTGCGAGAACGAGATGGCTGACAAGATATTGTGCACCCTCTTCCCAGACACTCACAAAGATGGTCAAATATTGATAACCTACAACAACCTCCATTTCATGTTTGTCCCATTGGTTCACTGCCACCACCTCCTCCTCCACATCGGAATTTGCAGCCTCAATCCCAAGCCTCACATGCCCATCATAAGGCCAAAACAACTGAGCTTGAAGAAAACCTCGAGGAAGAGAAAGTAGTAGCAACCAGGTCAAAATCATGACAAAAATATTCTCATTCAGTCACTTCCCATATGCAAGAGAAAGATCAAAGATCTGCTAAGGTGGATTCATCAATTGGAAAAAATGGAAAGGCTGAGAGTATTCATAGCAAGAGAGGGGCAACCTCTCATAGTGGATATGGTTTCTCATAATTTCTTTGGAACCTATATATGGACTTGTTTGCACCTCAGTTTGTACAACATATCATTTTTAGACAACTCATATTTGCTAGAACTGTTTTGGACAACCTTATATTTTACATGCTTCATGTTTGGATAAATTATGAAATGGATAGATTTTGGTAGATTACATAATTTCCACATGGAGTGACAAGGAACTCTTATGATTATTTCATTTTGTACATAATAATGAAATGAATTGTATGACATGGTGAGATTGATATGTCATGCATTCAAGGTGGAAGATACAATGATGGAATGGTTTATTTATTCATTAAAGAGAATTAGGGAGTCCCCACTTATTAGTTTTATTCAATACCCTTATCATATTATTATTATTATTATTATTTATTAACTTACTTAACAAATCTCCTATTAACTAACTAATTGTTAGTTAATAAATTAACTAGAAGTGGTTAAGTAATTCAACTACCTTGGAGATATTAAAAGGAGTTAAGCTGGACAAAGTGAAGTAGGAGAACACATTGCTATGATAAGAGTCTATTGAAGGTGATGAAAATATAGGACCAAGGAGCATTGAATTTTGATATGCTTCTAGCTTGATTGTCTATTTGATAGTCTGCATAATTCTTTTGGTTTCTGGATTAATTTCTTAGTGTTAAATAGGATTCTTGTGTAGAGTCATAACAAAGTGAAAGCTGTGGTTGTTGGCTTATCATTCTTGATATGATTTGAAGGCACTAGTGGCCTATGTGTGTGTTACCTTAGGTTGCTAAACTTTCATATGGTCCATAGTTTGAATGTATGTGTGTTGAGTTGAGAAAAAGGTATAAATATTCTCCTTGTTACTTTGATTTGTGATATATTCTTTGTTGACTTTTCTATTAATTTGAAGTAATTATGAAAGAAAATGGTTAAAAAGTCTTTAAGAAATATTATTGAATGATATTAGATATTTTCTGAACTTTGGTTTGAATTGTTTCGATTTTATGCAGAAATGGACAATTCTTGTTAACTAAAGATAATTAATAAGACCATGAAGATGCACACGACATTGAAGATCGAGGAAATCGGGCACAAAATGGTTCAAAGGAAGATTGAATTTTTGTCTTTCAATCTTCATAAATAATAAAAGCAATCCTGAGGATCTCTCAATCCTCAGGATATATTAATTTACTTATCTCATTGTAATATATATAAAGGATAGTGAATGATAGAGATATACCCAAGCATTCAGATATATTAATTGTTGACATTTTGTACAAGCAATCTCATTGTAAATGATTTATCAATTATGGAATTAAGGAAAGCTTCAAGCATTTTGATCATTTTTGCACACTGCGTTTTTCGTAGCAGTATCTTCTGAAGACTGTGGTCCCAGTCGACATGAGCTATTGTCTCATCTGTAATATTATCAATTATGTTATAGTTATGTGATTTGGATTTCCTTTCAACAGTTAATATAAACTCGTTAATGTGTTGATTCTTTTATGAATTGGCTATGTTGTTCCATTTGCAGAGAGTAGATGTTCCATTTGGATATTATCAAATGTTGTTCCTTTCACATTCATTGTTCCTTTTATCAAATTCACATTTGTTGTTCCTTTCATTTAATTCACATTTTCTGTTCCTTCTTAAATATTCAGTAGATCAGTGTTCCTTTCCAACATATTAATTAATTATGGAGAGATTGATTCATTAAGTGTTTTGGTAGATTAAATTATTGTTTCTTAGATAAATGAATGAAATCAATAAAGTGATTGATGCTTTGATTCATGGTGTGTTATTGTTCAGATTACAATTTTGTTGAGTGAGTTATTAGTTTCAGAAAGTTTAGTTAATGTGTGAAGACCTTGATTATTGCAGTAATTTAGATATACTCAGATTTGCTATAACTGAATTATCTACACGATTTAAACCTCTACGACTATCTGCATAGACTTTGTTGACATTCTTGAAAGAGAAGACGAATCCTCGGTTGATAAAATTAATGTCAGACTAAGGTTGTTTTTAGGACATATTTAGAGCTTAAAATTTTGGCATCGTTGTCGGGGAGAATGTAAAAGATAGCATAGGTTGTGTCTCTGAAGGATGAGGTATTGGAAATAGAAGGTAAGAACCTACATAGGAAACAAGTAAAATGATTTTTCCAACACCCACCTTCAGTTGATGCATAGAGGTTATATAGGTGTATAGAATTTGTGTCTTTGTGTATGAATAAGAAGAAAGAATCTGAAAAACAAAAGCCCTTACCAAAAACTACAAAAGCTTAGGGCTCGGTGCCCTCTGGAAGGAGCACTTCATAGACGAAATTATTCAAAAATTTGAATCTCAAGCCTCGGTTGGACCTTGAAAATGTTCTACCCAAGCCCCTCAAGAAACAAATTCACCAACTGCAACTCATGCTGAGGTTCATAGTGGAACTGAATAGATTTTTCAAAATACACATACTCGACTTTTCAGTCCTTCACCTGAGGGAAATTCTTGTAATTTGAAAGAAGGAGAAGGGGAGACTAGTGGAATTACTGAGGCAAGCACACTACAACCTGAACCTGGATCTCCTGTGATTCTGGCAGGAGAAGGTGTTATCACTCCAGGAAACTCTCTTAGGGTGTATCTTAGAGATTCCTGGTAACTTAAATAATCTTGCAATGGTTCACTCAATGATGGGTAATGATTGGATCAAGATGAATATCTAACTCATTGGATTGTTTCCTTAAGACAATCTAGTTATATTCAAACAGTACAAGGCCTTCAAGAGCTATTATCAGATAGGTTTTTGAATCAAATGGATAAGAAACCAATCAATTGACCAGAACATACATAAAACAATATATATGATGGGTTGACAAACTAGAAGTGAATTATTATGATCGTTTCTTAATAATCAAAGGTAAGATGAAAGTTACCATAGGACATTAAACAAAGACAAAGAAATAATTTCAACTCATAAGCATAGAATATAAATGAAAAGAAGGTCTGACAATAACAATGAAAAAAGCTTGTAGGCTGAATATATTAAAGAAAGTGTCTTAATCACAATAACAATATAGTTTAGAAATCAAAGTCGAACCCTTGGTTCATCAAAAGTTTATGTCTTTATAGCCTTTACATCAGATATTTAGATCCTAGAATACTAGATCAAATTTACCAAAAATAGAAAATCAATAACTCACACAAGAAAATAGGTAGAGATCCTATAAAATAGGTCAACTCCTTATCTCAAGTTATCTTCTTTCAAAATATTCGACAGGTGTAGTAAGCCTTCCAAGGTTGATGGGTATTCATAAGATATGGGGCAAATCAAAATTTCCACCTGTTGGCAACAAGACAGTTTTTTCCCAGAAAATAGGTAACCAATTTGACCTTTCCACCTTTCTAGACATCTCCAAAATCGAAACAAAATCTTGATGATGATGACCTTAATTATTATCTATTGTTTGGAACCATTCCTGAGGCATTTGGATAAGAAAAACTTGGATCTGTGCAAAAACAATACCTCTCTACCCTGTCAGTGCTTTTGGTGGCTAAAATAGACAAAATCTGGTCCAGTTAGCCACCAAAATCTCTGCTTTCGGTGGTTAATGAACAGTTGAAATGTTCACCCAAGCCACTGAAAGTTTTGTCTTAGTGAAAAATAAAAAAATTGCATAATACCTTTTTCCTTAGATTTAAAACACCTTAGGGTTGGTCTTCGGAAGCCTCTCCACCTTGTTCAAGTTCTGGAATGGCTATAGGGCTGTTGGATTCCTCCGAATCGTTCCAATGGATGGCTACATCTGCTAGGGCTTCAATATTAGCCTATGGTTGAGGTTGAGGTCTTGAAGACATAGATCACAACCTTAAAGACCAAACCTTTTTCTTCAAGTGCATAGCTACTCTCCATAGGTTGTTGTAGTCTTTTACAATCTTCTTCTTCTTTTTCTTTTCCTTTATTCTTTCATGTGACAATTTTTCTAGGTCTNTTGAAGACATAGATCACAACCTTAAAGACCAAACCTTTTTCTTCAAGTGCATAGCTACTCTCCATAGGTTGTTGTAGTCTTTTACAATCTTCTTCTTCTTTTTCTTTTCCTTTATTCTTTCATGTGACAATTTTTCTAGGTCTGAACTGGTTTTTGCAAAATTCTTTGACAAGATTTCATATCTGTCTTTAATCACCCTCTCTAGCACTTCCTGTTGTTTTATTTTCTCTCTAAGTTTCTTGATTTTCTTTTCTCTGTTTTTATTTTTCTTGCTAGATGAGGCCTCTGCAACTTGCATTTCATTCTCATCCTTGGGTGTAGATGATGTAAGATCTTCATACCTTGTTGTGAATGGATCTACATACACTATTGTAACTGGATCTTCATACACTGTTGTAACTGGATCTTCATACACTGTTGTAACTGGATCTTCATACCCTGTTGTAATTGGATCTTCTGCTAGGATTTCTCCTTTATCTACTTCAACCTGGTTCTCTTCATCCTCAGAGTCTGTATAGGGGAGATTTAGGATCTTCTTGTCCACTGGAGGCTCTTCTGCCTTCTCTACCTCCTTGCTAAAATTCAGTTTCTTCTTAGTATTTTTAGGCTTAGAAGATGGAGAGAGCTAATCAACTGGAACTGAAGAGATGGCTCTCCTCTTCCTCTTTCCACTTATGGGAGTAGAAGACTTCTTTGAAGAAGGTCTCTTCTTATCCTCTGGTTGTACATCAGTCTGGAAATCATTCCAGAATAAGAAGTAATTCCATTCCTTTCTCCTTCTCTTCAACAACTCACAAACCAAGAGTTTAATCAAACCATGATGGGATAAACTTCCTGCAACCTTGCTTGGCTTAGCTTTGACCTGATGAGCTATCTTAGTTAATCTTTTGTGGAGGTAAAAAGGCAGATTGAATGGGATCCTACCAGTGAAATGGTTCACGAGTTTAAAATAATATATCATCACCCTATTGTATCTACCTTCACAAGTTATATAAACAAGGATGGACTTCAATAAATGTTTCCATTTCTCTTCAAGAAAAGACATAGGATTGTTTTTCTTTCATACCAAACATTTGTGTTCTGGTTTCAGGTATGACCTAAATTCAACATCCTTTGTGACAGTGGTTTTGAACCAGTTTTCTCCAGTCCTTGGAAGATCTGTCACTTTAGCTATGAGGGCTTCATCCACTTGGAAGTCATCTTGGCCAATGACTTCTTTTCTTAAATCAAAAGTCAGAGAAAAAGCTTCTTCCACCTGCTGGTGAGAGCTCTGTAATTTTTCACAAAATTTGTAGCAACCTGCATCCTTGAAGAGTTGACACACATCTGGGTGTGATTCCAGGTAATAAATATCATCAAGTTCCTTCCTCAGAGATGGTCCTCCTTTCTTCATCTTCCAGAATGCTCATGTACACCTGTAATTGGAAATTCGGGCTTGGAGGGAGAACAAACAACACAAAATTAGGGAGCTTTGGCTTAGCTGCAAAAGAAACAAAAAATATGAGATATGCACTAAGAAAAAGACCCTGATTACAAGGAACGTGAAACATTTGAAGTCATCATGATTGGTAAACTTGAATGATGGGAATGTACATAACCATATGCTTTAATGAAACAAAATTTTAAAAAGATTTGATGTATCACCCCGGGATGAGATCCAAGTCTTCAAATGACTTAACTTCTATCTTTTCAGCGGTTAATTGCAATCATAACACATCAAACCGATGGTTCCAGTGCGTGAAAAGACGTGCTGAATGTTTCCAAGCTCTCGTGTTTTTGGTGGCTAAATAGCCCCGTATTTCGATTTTATGCTACCGAAAGCTAGGGATTTTAGTGGCTTAGAATCACTTTTGGAGAGGCACTTAGCCACCAAAACCTGTGTTTTGAATTTTTTAAAATAAAAAATCAAATCCGAATTTTTCAAAACTTCATTACAAACATAAGGTTCAAAAAAATGAACCTTGAAAAATTTAGAACTACATTTTTCAATGACTTCCTATGACCTAAATTAACAAAACTGACTATGTTATTTAAGGAGATAACAAAAGGAACACTTGAAATCCCAGACATAGGTAGCATGATTAAATCTCCTAAGGGACCAAGTAATCAATCACCTCAAATAGAACACCTAGACCAAGCAATCCCTGAAGGATATTGACACATTTTCGACCAAATGGCACATCAAAATCAGTTGTGACCTTAGACTTCCACTTTGGAATATCATATAGTTGATCTGGTTGCTAATTCCCAAATGAAATCCATTCCATTACAAAATATTACAACCTTCAATGGATTGATCTCAGAGGACCCTGACGCGTTCTTATTAGAGTTTGATGTCCTGTGTAGAGGCTATGACTACACCTCTGATGATCCAGATTATTTTCGACATGAAATGAGAGTAGAGATATAATAAAGAAATGCACGGAGGTATCGCAGATATCCAATAATATAATAGAAAAATATCAGAGATGCAACCATAAACACAAAGATGCAGTAATACACATTTTCTATTAATGAAATAAATGTACAAAGATTGTAAAAATACAGAGTGAAAGACTTGCTAGAATGGTGGCATCTTATCTCTGAGAAGAGATGTGACAGCTACTCGCATTTGCAAGAATATGATTACAATGAGGCTCTGAAGTCCTTTTTACAATAACCAGAAATTTCAAAAACCCTAGACATCCAAAAACCTAACCCTAGGAGATGAAGCGCCAAAAGTCATGTGGGCCCCAGTTGGGTAAGTCAGTACATCAACTTCCCCAGGTCGTAACTTTTGCATACGATCTTTTTTTGATGCATATGCTACATCACTAGAAAATTCTATCCAAGGAATACAACTATTGGCTGAAAATATTATAGTTAGAAATAAACCAATATTCGTCGGAGTTTGATGCCCAAAAAACGTTGTTTAAGGCCTCAAAATGACTCTAGAAGTTCAGAACCCGAAAAACTGCCAAAATTGCCAGAAAACTGTTTTGAGTGAGTTGGAAAAGGTGGGTGGCCACCAATATCCACTTGGATCAGTCCTCCGTCCTTAGGAAGCAATGGTCTCCATTGCATTGAGTTCCCGGGGGAGAGAGGGAAGTGCTTTCTGAATTTGAATCTTGGTGAGTTGGTTGCCTTGTTGGAGACGTCGCGTTGCTCAGTTTGTGGAAGGCTGTCACAAACTTGTTGAGGATGAGTCTGTTCAACAAGTCGAGCTACATGAGAGGACTATGTGTAGAAGGAATCTTTTCTCTTTGTTGCAACCTTGTCAACCTAATTCTGTTGGATAAAAGGTGCTTGGGGTGAGGCTGTAGTGGTTGCAGTGTCCTTATGTTCCCCTTTTGAAAAGATTGTGAAGAAGCTGAATTTTGCAGTATGAGATACTACCTTGCGGCACTGTTTAGGTGGAACAATAGTCAGAAATAGCTCTGGTATTCTGTAGATATGACCCCCCAGAGAAATAATTACACTGCGGGGTCGAGACTCATAAAAAATATGGCCCTTCCACATATATGGTTGGCCCAAGAGAAAATCATAGACATCTAGTGGGGAAACATCACATAATACCTCATCCTTGAAGGGTTCGATGTTGTATGAAAATTGACACTGTTGGCTAACACAAATATCTTGTCCCTGACAAAGCCACCTGATGTTGTATGGCTATGGGTGTGGTGTTATCGACAATCCCAACTGTTTGATGACCTCTGCTGAGATGAGGTTCTTATGGCTTCTGTTATCAACAATAAAATGGAGCGGGGTCCCCTTCACCCACATCTGTGAATGAAAAAGGAGCTCCCCCTATTAAGGATCTTTTGATTCTTCTAGTTGAATTGCTGCAGTCGCGACAATAGCAGTGGGGTCTGCGTCGATGATCTATATTTTACCCGTATTTTCAGAGTCAGATTCTGAATCAGGGTTTGAATCCTTGTCTTTGATTTCGACCACCAATCAATGTTTTGAGCGACATTCATCGGTGTTGTGCCAGGGGATTTTGTGGAAATCACACCATTTTCTGGTGTCCTTCTTTGTCTTCCCGTGACCCTTCTTTTCTTGTGGTTTGGACTGGTTTTTGGGAGACTATTTGTTAGGGTCGTCTTTATCATACTTTGGTTGTTGAATATTTTCATACCCAAAATCCCATTTGTTATGGTGCTTAAATTTATGCTCTATTTTAACAACATATCGATAAGCAACACTGAGTGATGAGATGTCTAGAAAATCCATTTCAGTTTGGATGTATCTGTGTAGAGCCCCATGGTATTTCAAAACCAAATGTCGTTTGGATTCTTTGATACCCAACTTGGTGTGAAAGGTGTGAGAGATAAATCTAGAACTACTTGGCCTCTCTCTTGCCACAGTGTGGTCCATCTCACATACTGGTCCTCATAGTTTCCAATAGGGTAATACTATTCCTTTACCGCATCCACAGAAAGATCCTAAGTGGGCTTGACCCCATATATTGCAGACTCCTCTGTGGAACTTTGCTCCCAATAAGTTTCCTACCAATGTTTGACATGGGGGAGATATTTAAGGAGTGCGAAAGTGATATTTTCCCTGTTGGAAAAATTATGAACTGAGAAATAACTTTCTAACAGATTTAACCATTTGTCTAGGGCATCCGCATCTATCTGACCTTCAAATATGGGAATATCAAAATTAACCTGTACCTTGAAAGGGGAGGTGCTTCCAAAGTGGCTATTTGATGAATATATGCATGTTTATATTGGCAGGTGTTGAAGGATGTGGGAAAAATTCTTCATCGTTTCGCCCCTTGATCGCGTGAGAGCTTGCTCAAGAAATAGATTGATAGGATCATCTGCTCCATCTTTTTTCTTTTCTTCGACCATGGAGGATTTCTTGGGCATGCGAGAGTGATTGTATTCAAGAGAGACAAGCTCGATACCCAAATTTATATACTTGGACCTCGTCGGGGACATGCATTGAAAAATGATCAAGACAAGCCTGCTCTAATACCACTGATCCAGATTATTTTCAACATGAATTGAGAGCGGAGATATAATAAAGAAATGCACAGAGATATTGTGGATATCCAATAATATAAAAAAATGTATCAGAGATGCAACCATAAACACAGAGATACCATAATACACGATTTCTATTAATGAAATAAATGTATAGAGACTATAAAAATACAGAGTGAAAGACTTGCTATAATGGTGGCAGCTTATCTCTGAGAAGAGAAGTGACGACTACTCACATTCGCAAGAAGATGATTACAATGAGGATCTGAAGTCCTTTTTACAATAACCAGGATTTTCAAAAACCATAGACATCCAAAAACCTAACCCTAGGAGATGAAGCACCAAAAGTCATGTGGGCCCCATTTGGGTAAGTCAGTACATCAACTTCCCGGGGTCGTAACTTTTGCATACGATCTTCGTTTGATGCATATGATACATCGTTAGAAAGGTATATCCGATGAATAAAATTGTTGACAACAAATATCATGGTTTGAAGCATATTAAATTTAGTTGGATTTTGATTCCCAAAAAACGTCGTTTAGGGCCTCAAAATGGCTTTGAAAGTTCAAGACCCGAAAAAGTGCCAAAAATAGTAAATTTCCAAAATTGCCAGAAAACTGTTTTGAGCAAGTTGGAAAAGGTGGGTGTCCACTGATATCCATCTGGATCATCTAAAGCCCATAAACTAAAGCTATTTCCTTCCACTTTGAAAGGAACATCTTTACGATGGTTTATGGGACTAGGGGGAGGAACTATAAATTCATGGGATGAAATGAAACACGCCTTCCTTACAAAATATCAAGACTATTGTAGAACTAGGGATTTAAAGGATGAAATATTTAAAATGATTGAAAAAGAAAATGAAACACTAGAAGTATATGTTGAAAGATTTCAATATAACCTACAGAGATCACCTTATGGTACACTACTAGGTGAGGTACTTAAAGCCACTCTAATAAAAGTTATGAAGGATAATGGGTAGAAGCATTGAATTTAATGGGAAAAGGTGATATTTATAAAGAAACATATGATGACATTGTCCAATTTTGCATTAGGTGTTCACGCGGTATTACATGAACCATATAGGGAATACAGGATCCCATCACCAGAAGCAGTAACATTACTAGCGGGAGTGTCACCCGAACAAAAATTGGTAATCTTTTAGAAAATTTTAAAACATACATTTTGGGTACTCTGACTAAAAAAATGGATGTTCTGCAGGTTAAACAGAAACAAGTAGAAGTAGAACATTCGTTGGCTATATTTTTTCCACAATGTAGAAGGAAACACAGTTCAAGAGAGTGTCCCTTGGACATGGTTTGGACCTGCGCCATCTGTGCCAAAGACCATGTGACAGAGCAATGTCCATCGTTTCCAGGATTAAAGGTTGTCTTTAAATAAGAAGAAGAGGAAAAAAAACTAGTATATCTGATGGCTCAACGTCTCCAGTAGCAGGATCTCCCCCTAGGTACGCTACAAGATCCTTCTTCTTTCTTTTCTGGGTAGTATAATCAACAACATAATTCTGGAAACACATGGCAGGGCCAACCATATGCTAACCCCACCTGGAAATCACAAAAATATCCTACTGCACCCTGGCCAAATCAACCAATTGCTAATCCTACTTGGCCTAACCTGCAATACCCTACTCCATTTTGGTAGAATTCAAATAATAACCCTTGTCCTTCACAATGGACTAGCACAACTTCCTAAGCCCCCAATTGGACTCAAAACTGGCAGCGCCCCATGGGACTAACCAATCAACCCATGGGAATCGATCCTCAAGCTTAGCCCACTTTATAATCTCCACTTCAATTTCCCCAAAATCCCCAACCTCAAATGCGCCCTCAATTACCAGCTCAACCCAACCCGAATCCTAATAACAAGCTAGTTAAGCTCGTGAAAATTGTCGAGAATTTGGAGGGTAAAACAAATTATGTAGGGTGCAATGAACTCCAATTGAGATTAGGGCATTTAATTTCTCCTGAGGAAAGTGACATTCATCAATAAAAGGAGAATGAGAATGATAGACAACCAACAATAAAACCATCGACTATGGTCATAACAGAAGAAACAGAACAGGGGGAAACACAATCAAGCAACAAAATCCTGATAAAGACGTAATTTATCGTCTCCCGTTTCCTGAGAGGCTAATGATAGAAAAACCAATTGTATATCCTAACTTTGATATCGTCGGGGAACTAAAGAATCTATGTGTTAAAATTCCACTCCTACAGTCTTTACAAGATATTCCTATTTATGCAAATAAAATTAAAGAATTATGTGGGAAGAAGCCCAGAAGGAAAACTAAGAATCCATCAACTTTCCACGTTGTAGGAAATTTGTCTGATCTTATTCTAGGCAAGCATGACATGCTTGAGGAATTGAACTT
>SNQJ01S0001791.1:102793-122098 GCA_010110895.2 Picea sitchensis | reverse complement strand
ATTATACTTAAATTAATCATAATCAAGAATAACTAATTAATAACAAATAATTAGTTAAGGTTATTTAATAACTAATTATAGTTTAGCTAATTTTTAGGATTATTTATTAAATTAATCATCTTAATAATTAAGGGTCGTTACATTTGAGTGCTTCTTCAATTCTTTTATCTTCTTCTATTTGAACCTTCAATTTTGTGATCATTTGTTCTAGATCTTGAGTGTATTCTTTCTTGTCTAGTTACGCTTGTAGTTTCTTGTTTTTTTTCTTTTCTCTTTTGATAACTTCTATGGCGCACATTAATTCTTCTCGAAAGTCAACTTCTGCCTCTTAAATTTCTTCTTCAACTTCTTCATATTCTTCCTTGGCTTCTTCATATTCTTCTTCAGAGTCTTCTTTATGAGAGTCTTCTACTTCCATGAATAGAACTCTTCATGTCTCACTATCACTGACTTCATCTTCATCTGATGATGATATGTCTTCTTTGGTGCATAATCTTTTCTTGAAAACTTTCTTTGTAGTTATTTTGCCTTTATATGTTTGTTTTCCTTTTGAGTAACCTTCATCATTTCTCTTTTTCTTATGAGGACATTTGTTAGCAAAATGACCAATACAATCACAATTAAAACAAATTAAAGGAAGCTTACCTCTATACCTAACGTCGGTTCCCTTGTTCAGTCTTTTGATGAAGTTGGCCACTTCATCATCTTCTGAGACATCATTGTTGCTGCTATATTCTTCTTGTTCCTTTTTCTTTTGCTTTGGTCTTTTGGATGATTTGAAGGTTGCTTCTTTTACATCTATATTTTCCTATTCAATTCTTATTTCATATGCTGTGAATATTCCATGCATTTTGTCCATGCTTATTGAGTTTAGATCTGATCTTTCTTCTAGTGTTGATATCTTAGGGTCAAATCTCATAGGAAGAGATCTTAATACCTTTTGAACAATTACAAATTCTTTGATTTCTTCTCCCAATCTTATGATTACATTCACTGTTTCATCAACTCGTAAGAAGTAGGTTTTAATATTCTCATCTTACTTCATTTTTAGTTGTTCGAACTGACCTCTGCAAGTTTGAAGCTTTGTTGCTTTGGCTTTTGTATCTACTTCATAAATATTTCAAATCTTGTCCCAAATCTCTTTAGCAGATTTACAATGTGCAACTTTGGTACGCGACCTATAGTGTTGCAACCTACGTATGTACGTTCCCTATCTGTTATGCAGCCCACATATGTACCCCACCTAACTGTTATGCAGCCTGTCTATGCCTTATGAAAACTAGGGTTTCCTTTTTCTTGAAAACTTATGACCTTCTGTAATGTCTTTCACATAGATCGGTAACCTGTCACTGTATCTAGACTTTAACTGTACCATGTGCATGCATCCTCATACATAAACTTTATTCAAGGAAAACATGTCTCTCTCTAGTCATGTGCCACATAGGTGTGTGTAATCATGAAAAATTATAATATCCCCCACATGATCTTATTCATCAAACCCTTTATGATATTCAGCCTCTCAATACATCAACTACTACACAAATACAAGCTCTCAACCATGTACCATAAAAACCCATAGCCATGTGCCAAGAAATGCAAGATGTGTCTCACAAGAAGTATTAATGATGAACATACCAGCACAATATTTCTATAGATATGACTTATACAGAAGATCCCATGTAGCCACTAGTCTCTCTAGGGAGAATCCTCAAATCTCCATCGCCATTCCTCATGCATACATCAAAATCCAACTATTCATAGAAATAATACATACCTTTTGAACCAATGGATGGATCTGATGTATCTATGCACTTTAGGCCTTCCTGGGAGCTTGATCTCAGAATCTAGAACCTCTGCATCTTCATCTTCTAAATTTTCCATGGATTTATAAACATGTACTCGCCCTATACACAACTAACTCATGTACGTATGCACCCTATACATAGAAATCCTACATACTGTATGCACCCTATACACCGATAGCCCGCGTACGCATTAGAAAATAGGGTTTTTTGTATTCTCCATAATTCCAAGAATTTCATCGTCAACCCTTCATGCTACCTCAGACGTTCACCACTTCATATGTATCCACAAGTATTTACAATAAGATTTACACAAGAAAATAGATATACAATATGTACATGTGTGTCTTTAATGAGTGAGCTTTGCCTCTTATTTATATCTTCATGTAGCCTTGCACTTTCCTTATTTTAGGGCTTCTCCATTTAAAATAATTTATTTTGCAAGACACTTTGAATCTTGGGGGCTTCTATAAGACTCATGAGGGTTCTCCAATTTCATATGGTCATAACTCTCTAACCATGAGGATTTATGTGACGTTCCACATACCATCGGAAATGGCATGACAAACACTATGCATCTAGGATAGTTTCACTAACAAAATAGTTTTCCTTCATCTCATTATTCCTCAATTAAGCATGGGTTCTCTAACCATACTTCTAGAATAACTCAATCCACAAAGCGTCTTCCTGTGAGGGCTTTCACCATAAGGGGACCACTTTGGAGTTCATCCATCTGTACTTCTTATCAACCATGAAAAGACAATAATGAGTCATCTTTACGTCAAACAAACTTGGGTCCATTACCCAAACCTTTGTGCTACCAGACTTTCTTCAAGGGTTGACATCAATGAAAACCAACCTTAAATCAAAACCAACAACACCAACAACACCAGACTGTCAGCAGCTCCAAAAGGATGGACTGACTGATCTGTGAGTAAAATATATAAAACCTTTTTCATCCGATTTTTTTTTCCAGACGAAAGAACCCTTCAACCGAAGGATTTTTCGGCCAAACATTCTTTTGCTCTAAAAGATGTTACCAAATGAAAAAATTTGACCCACTAGTAAGTTTTTGGCTGAACGAACCTCTTGGCAAAAATATATTTTGGTCGAAAAGATGTTACTGGATAAAAACATTTTTCCAACTAAAATTGTACAAAAAAATCGAGGGCGTCGTCACGGTACCATTCGATTTGACGTTCAAAGGTTCGACCGAAACATGTTTCGGCTGAAAAAAGTATTAATTCAACCAAATAAAGGTCTCTAGGAATTTTGGAGACCCGATTCTTAGAAAAGTGTTACCCACCTTCATGATTTTACCCTCATTGCAACAACTATGTAATCAATATATGGTGATTGGTATTCCTCTTATTTCATGTAGAAATGGTGTTTGTGCTGGTTGAGTTCTCGACAAACATCATCGGGACGGTTTTGACAAACGTGCCTCTTTGGTATGCCTCGGGCCCTTTGCAGCTTGTTCACAGTGATTTGTGTGGTCCACTTTCTTCTCCTTCTTTTTCTGGGTGCAAGTATTTCTTAACATTCATTGATAACTTTTCCAGACGTACTTGGCTTTACTTCTTAAAACTTAAGAGCAAAGTTTCTAACAATTTTTTTCCTACAAGGCCCTTGTAGAAAAGCAATCTGGACATCAAATTCAAAAGTTAAGAACAAATAATGGAGGCGAATATGTGAACAATAATTTTACAAGTAACTACACTACACATGGCATCCAAATGCAACACATTGTTCCATATACACCACAACAAAATGGTGTTGCTGGGAGAAAGAACTGCACATTAAAAGAAATGGCTAATTGTATGATCCAATCTAAGGGATTAAGTCTAAAGTATTGGGCGGAAGCAATCAACTGTGCAAATAAAATAGTAAATCACACTCCCACAAAGGCTCTTAAAAATATAACACTGGAAGAATCTTGGATTGAAATTAAACCAGATGTAAGTCACTTCCACATATTTGGCAGTATAGCATGGGCTCACATTCCTGATGAGAAAAGGAAAGAATTGCAGCCTAAAAGTGAGAAGTGTATATTTGTTGGTTATTCTGAATATGTCAAAGGTTATAGACTTATTCAACCACATTTTAATGAAATTATTATTATAAGAGATGTTAAATTTGATGAAAATCTCTTGGCCTGCAAGCCTAATTCGACAATTGTACCTTCTTTGGCCTATGAGCCATCTTCGGAGTTTGTGCCTTCTTCTGTTCCTATTCTGGTTTCTTCTTCAAATGATGACGATGAGGATGAAAATAAACCTCCTACTGCTCACCTTCCTCCAAATGAGTCCTTTGAACCTGACCCAACACCAGTTCCACCGCTTCTTAGATGGGTCTATTCAACATAAGAAGCAACTAGTGGTCATGTCGGTGATCCTTCAGATCATCATCAAACACGTTCATAGTTTCAACGAGTCTCTTCTCTTTTGGCTCAAGTTTCAGAGACTTGTGATCCAAATACATTTGTAGAAGCTTCAGGTAATCCAGATTGGGATGCAACAATGAATGAAGAGTATCGTTCTTTAATGGCCAACGATACTTGGGATTTTGTACCTCTTCCAAAAGGAATAAAACTTTTCATATGTAAATGGGTCTATAGAACTAAGTATGCATCATATGGAAGTGTTGAAAGACATAAGGATCGGTTAGTTTCCAAAGGATTTTCCCAATTTGAAGGAATTGACTATAATGAAACCTTTTTCCCTATAGCCAAAATTAATTCCATCTGCCTTGTTCTTTCCCTTGTTGCCTCACATAAATGGGAGGTCCATCATATGGATGTCAAATCCTCCTTCTTGCATGGATATTTGCAAGAATAAATTTACATGGAACAACCTCCTAGATATGTACAAAATCACTCTAGCCTTGTTTTTCACCTTAACAAATCTCTTTATGGTCTTAAGCAAGCTCCCCGAGCTTGCTATGCCAAAATGGAAAACTTTATTATTGACACTAGATTCTCTAGGTGTCATTCTAATTCTAATTTCTATACCAAGAAATTAGGAAGCCATCATATCCATATGGATGTCGGTGGCCTCCCACCTATTCTAACTTGCTCATTTTGGCAGTTTTTTTCCTAGTTTTTGGATCCCTGACTTGTGGGGTTGTTTTGAGGCACTAAACAACATTTGTAGTGCTCACTGCAACCAGAATGACCTTTGATAGATGGAAAACAAAATGTGTAGTCCTTGGATAGAACTTTCCAATGGTCTATCGTGCGCCTAAAATGGAGGTCGTATGCAAAATTTATTACCCTGGGAAGTTGATGTACTAACTTACCCAAACGGGGCCCACATGACTTTTGGTGATTCATCTCCTAGGGTTAGGTTTTTGGACGTCTAGGGTTTTTGACATTCATGTTTATTGTAAAAAGGACTTCAAAGCTTCATTGTAATCATCTTCTTATGAATGAGCACAACTGTCACATCTCTTCTCAGAGATAAGATACCACCATTCTAGCAATCTTGTTTCCACTACATTTTATAGTTTCAGCTTATTTCCTTATTGAATAGAAACCAATTTTACTGTATATCTGTTATTTTGTATTAATAATATTTTGATAATAATCTGTATTCATTTTGTTCTGCAAATATATTCCATATCAGTGGTATCATAGTGGTCTACTCCTTGTCGTTCTTAATGCATGTCCCCAACGAGGTCAAGGTACAAAGAAATGGGTCTCAAGCTTGTTTCTCTTGAGGAAAAAATATCTCGCACACCCAAACGACCTCTCATTGCAGAATAAAATAAAGAGGACATGACACGAGATCCCTTCAAAATGTTTCTTAAGGAAGCCCTCACACAACATAGGAACAAGATGATGGACAGTTTTGCACAAATCCTTCGATGACTACCAACAGGCGACACATCTTCCTCAGATGGAGGTGTCGCCCCCTTCAAGGTAAAAATCAACTTCGATATTCCTATATTTGAAGGAAAGATAGACACAGATGTGGTAGAAAAATGGTTGAATCTTCTAGAAGGGTATTTCTCTATCCATAACTTCTCGAAAAGAGAAAAGATTACTTTTGAAATCCTCAAACTCATCCCCCATGTCAAACATTTGTGGGAAACTTTCTGTGAGCAAAAGGAAATAGAGGAACCCTCATTATTTACATTCGAAGTCACCTGGGAGTCCTTCAGGGATTTTATTAAGGAACAATACTACCATGTTGGAAGTTATGACAACCTATACACAAAATGGACCACACTGCGGTAGGAAAGAGATGAAGTAGTGCCCGAGTTCACAAATATATTCCACACCTTGCGCACCAAGTTGGGTATCAAATATTTTGAGTGACATCTTGTTGCTCAAGTATTGCGATGGTCTCCATAGATACCTCCAGGAAGAAATGGATTTTTTGGACATCTCATCCTTGGGCACGACCTACCGATATACCATCAAAATCGAGAAGAAGCTCAATCAAAAGACATGAAAATTTGGGTCTGGAAACCCCTCATAGCAAAAGCCAGGAAAGGGTGGACCCAACTCGCAGAACAAAGGATAGAGAAAATATGGACAACCTCAAGACATCCAGTCTAGACTGCAAGGAAAGAAGGAAACCCAAAAGATAAGGAAATATACTAGGAAGTGGTGTGACTTCCATAAGAGCCCCTAGCATAACATTGTTGATTGTTGCTCAAAGAAGTCATTGGTGGCTAAGGTGAAATCCTATGAATCATATGCAAGTTCCGACTCTGAGTCAAAACCAAAAAGGGGCGGATGGATCATTGATGCAGAACCCAGCGCTACCATTGCTACCACAAAGATCCAACCCAGTGAACCAAACGAGCCAGAGGAAGGAGATAACCTTTTTCATTCATAGATGTGGGTGAAGGGTACCCTGTTGCACTTCATCATTGATAGAGGTAGTTGAAAGAACCTCATCTTGACAAAGGTTTTCGAGTGACTCACCCTGCCAACAATGACACACCCACATCCCTACACCATCGGATGGCTCTACCAAGGAAGCGACATCCACGTTAGCCAACAATGTTGCATGTCAAACGACATCAATCCATTTAAAGACGAGGTATTGTGTGATGTTTCCCCTCTCGAAGTTTGTAATGTTATTTTGTGCGAACCATATTTATGGAAACGTCATGTTATATATGATTTTAGGCCTCACATTGTTATTATTACCTTGAACAAGAAATTGTACAGGATACCCGAGGCAGTCCCACCCAGTGTTATTTCCTTGATCATTGCCAAGCAATGCAGAAAGGTCATCCCTTAGATAGGAAACTTTGTCTTCTTCATGATTCGCTCTCAGAATGAGAGAAATATCACAGCCATATCCAGAGTCTTCAAGACCGACCTCTCCACATAGCAGAAGCAAGTGGATAAGGCCGTGGAAGAATACTCTGATATATTCTCCTCACCTACCGGGGTACCTTTGCACTATCAGTTCAAGCACCCCATCGATATGACCAATGATGCACCTCTTCCCAATGGGCCAATCTACTGTCACTCTATATTAGAGAATGATGAGATCAAGCGGCAGATCCAAGAACTACTCCACAAGGGGCACATATGTCCTAGCTCATCACCTTACAAGAGCCCAATCGTGATGGTATAGAAGAAAGATGGAACCTGACAACTCTACATTTATTACTAGGCACTGAATAAAATCACAGTCAGAAACCGGTACCCAATTCCCAGAATTGACGGCCTCCTTGATCAGCTCATGGGGGCCAATTAATTCAGTAAGATTGATCTGAATTCTGGCTACCACCAGGTCCCAATAGAACAAACGTATGTATGGAAGACTGCCTTCAATTCAAAGGAAGGTATTTTTGAATGGTTGGTCATGCCCTTTGCTTTGACCAATGTTCCAACCACTTTCATGAGGATGATGGAAGATATCCTACGACCATTCACCGATAATTTTGTAGTGGTGTATCTGGATGACATCCTTATTTACAACAAGACTTGGGGATACATCATTGATCAACATGGCATACATGTGGATCCATCCAAAATCCAAGTCATCCGTGACTAGCCAACCCCAACCACACTCACTGAGCTTCGAAGCTTCTTAGGAATTTCCAATTTCTACTGCAGGTTCATGTTGGGATTCTCCCATATTTCATGGGGCCTCATCCAAGTAACAAGGGGTAATGGTAAGGAGAATTTTTTGTGGGGCCAGTCCCAACAACAAGTGTTCGATGATTTGGATCAACACTTGTGATCAGCCCCAATACTTTCACTACCGGACCTGCAAAAACAATTTGAGATAGAGATAGATGCTTCATAATATGTTGTGGGCTCCATTCTCACTCAGCAGGGCCACCCCGTGGCCTATAATAGTGAGACACTATCAAATATTTTTCATAAGTACCCTACTTATGAAAAAGAAATGTACTCCATTGTGCAAGCCTGCCTCCAGTGGAGAAATTACATTCTTCGGAAGGAGACAGTCATCCACACTAATCATAAGACACTGCAGTTTATGCAGACACAAAGAAAATTGTAGAATGAACTCCATCAGAAGTGGTCCACGTACGTTCAACAATTCGACCTCAACATCAAGTATAAAATGGGAAGCACCAACCACATTGTTGATTGCCTCAGCAGACCTCCAGTTGCGACACTCACCATGGTGCTAGAATATTACGGCCATGAGACCTTTGGATGGCCCCACCTCTATGAGACAGACCCGGACTTCACCACCACCTACCAAATTTTGGGCGCAAACACAGTTGTTGCTAATATCCATATTCAGGATGGGTTGTTTTACTGTCTGGGCCATATATACATTCCATCTATCGATCTAGTGAAGCTGATATGGGAATCCCACTACAGTCGGGTGGCAGGACACTTCAGCATTGAAAAGACAGTGGCAATGTTGTAGAAAAATTTCTACTAGCTGAAACTTCGACATGAGTTCAACAAGTATATCAATTCCTGGACTACCTGCATGATTTCCAAACTAGCCACTGAGAAATAGGGCATGTACACCCCTCTGCCTAGTCCTGACAGTCCATGGGAATCCATCTCAATATACTACATGTCAGGCCTCCCATTCACCAAGTGGGGCAATGACTGTGTTTTTGTGGTTGTGGATCACTTTTCTAAGATGGCGATTATGGTCGCTTGCAATAAGAGCATCACAACAGATGCCACTGCCAACCTCTTCTTTGAATGAGTCTGGGTACATTTTGGAATACCACAAACCATTGTCTCATATTGGGATAGTTGATTTCTCATCACATTCTGGTCAAGCCTTTGGTCACTGTTGGACACCAAGATTACCAAATCCACGACCTTCCACCCCAAGAAAAATGGCCAAACCAAGGTTGTAAATTGAATGATCATGCATATCCTGCACATGTATAATTCCAAGCACCCTCGCACATGGGATGAGAGTCTCCCCTATGTTCAACATAGCTACATTCGATCCATGCATATCTCAACTGAACACAACCCCTTTCAAGTGGGGCTGGGATTCCAACCATTGGGTCTCATAGATGTTGCACTACCCCTTGCAGTCACCTCAACCAACTCATATCCTGCTCCAACTGAAGTTGACAAAGCCACCTAGATCATTGAGCGGATCCAACACATCCACCAACAGGTTTAGGATATCCTACAGAAGTCCAATGACAAGTACAAGCAACTCCATGATCAACATCGGGTGTGTAACATTCCCCTGTCCAACCACAGGCTGAAGTGTGCCACTCCAGAGAAACCACTCATGCTCTGACACCAGTCGGTAAAATTCCCAATAATCAACTGAGTTATGCCACCTATATTTACTCTTTAAACTGCATCTAGCTAAAACATATACATGCAGCATTCTTGCGAAAGCTTTAAAGATAAACAACCATTTTCTTTTTGTAACACATGACTTTTATACTGAAATAACAGTAACTATAGATATGCATCATTTACAAGAAATTACCCATAAGCACACAAGAAATCATAATCACATATATGATAAAATCATAACATAGGCATGTAAATAACAAAGAAGCATATAATTTTATCATACAATTGGTACTTATCTTAGAAATATTGTCACCAACTACTTACAGACCATCCACGAACCTCCCATCCATACACTACATTGTTCATCACTCTCAACAGTGAGTCAACCCCGAGTTGGGACTAAACTCCACCCAAGGTAAAGGGTTCCTACCCAAGCTAAGCCTCATGGATAGTAGGAAATACTTTGTCTCGTGTGCTCACTCAACTAATAGCCTACAATCTCTCATTTCCCACATGCTTGTCCCACCCAAAGAAGTGTTCCCCTTCTTTTCTCAATAGTCCCTCGGCTGCCCCACTTCCCTTCCAGGGATTCAACAACAGGCCGGACTGAAAGTCTTAGAGAATTGTAGCTATATTTTAGCACCTTGGGGAATCAATCCCCAACAATTCTCTCGCTCAGAGAACTGCTCACGGGCCTAACAACCTGCTTCTTCAATATTGGTCCAAGCTAACCAGGTACACCAACCAAAAGATTATGGGAACAGGTTCCCAAATGGTGAAACGACTGTCTCCAGGATAACAAAATGCATGAGTGAAAATGGTCATGGAATCCTTGACTAGATAACTGAGTGTGTACAGGAATCACTGTGAACCCTTCGTGAAAAGTGATTGTCCCCCCGATGATCGCCCCCCCCCCAATGATATGAATGCATGTCCCCAACTTGACACTTGTCATATCAAAAGTTTCTTTGCTCCACTTATCTCCAACTTTAGAACTTAGGATAAAATAATTATCCATACTTTATGTTTTAGGAATATTAATATAATATTCCCTTGACTTTTGGCCCTCCCTTTCCCTAACTGGTGAATTTCAGTCCCCCATCTCTTTTATCGTGGCCAGTTTGCACGTAGTGATGTATTTTATATTAATCATGAGTCATGTATAAAGTAGGCACATTGGCCCTTGACATCTAGGCGTTCCAGCCTAATACCAAAACATAAGCATCCCAACTTATAATAACCGACTCACCAGCCTATAACACATATCATATACACAAGGCTCATTGTCCTCCGTACTGCGAGCACCTTAGTTACTGTGTGCGATATCTTGTGATGTGCATATTACATCATTTTACTGCGCAGCTCATGCGCACACTATGCCACATGTTGTGAATTACCAAATGAGGTCAAAACAGCTCACTACCTTAAGTATATTTATATTATATTTACAATTGGGTTCGATCAAGGGATATTACAATCCCCTCCCCTTATTTATGCACTGTCCCCAGTGCATCATACACCCATATATATCAGAGTTTTCAAAAATCTTCAAAACGATGCAGGTATTATGTATGCATTGCATCTTCATGGTCCCAAGTAGCATCCTCAGGACCATACTAGGTCCATTGAACCTTTACAAGCCCTATGGCTCATTTTCGGAGCTGCTTGACTTTTCGATCCAAAATGCACACCGGATGCACTTGAAAAGATCCTTCTTACTCCACCTGAATCACATTCCAATAAATAACATGATTAGCATCGGGTATATATTTCTTTAGCAATGATACATGGAATACATTATGAATAGACATAGATGCAGGTAATTCAATCATATAAGCAACTGGACCAATCCTCTCCAGAATTTCAAAAGGTCCACAAAATCTAGCTTCCAACTTGGCACAACTTCCCAACTTCAGGGAACTCCTATTATCTTTCACTTTCAGGAAAACATGATCACCCACTTTGAATTCTCTGTGGGTTCTATTCTTATCGGCATAACTTTTTTGTCTGTCTTGGGCAGCTTTTAAATTCTGCTATTTTTTTGTCATCTGGTCCTCCATATCCCTGAGCAACTCTGGCGCAACTACTGTCCTATTAGCTGGATTATCCCAACTCACAGGAGTATTGCACTTTCTGCTGTAAAGTGCTTCAAATGGGATCATCTTTAATGATGCCTGATACCCACTATTGTATGTGAATTCTACAAAGTGTAGGTAGTATTCCCATTTTGATGGTTTATCCATCACATACATTATCAACATATATTCTATCACTCTATTCACCCTCTATGTATGTCCATCAGACTCAGGATGGTAAGTTGTATTCAAGTTCAGATTCATTCTGAATCCTTTGAACAATCCTTTCCATAAATTCGAGGTGAATTTCGGGTCTCTGTTGGACACAATTGTTTTAGGAATCCCATGCAATTGTGCCACTTCCTTCATGAAAATATCAACAACTTTTGTTGCCTTATGCATAGTTTTCAGTGGAATAAAATGGGCAGTTTTTGTAAGCTTGTCCACTATCACCATGATCGAATCATGAAGCTTGCCTGTTCTAGGAAATCCCGTAATAAAATCCATTGTCACCACTTCCCACTTCCATTTAGGAATGGTTAAAGGTTGCAACAACCCTACTGGGTGTCTATTCTCATCTTTCACTTTTTGGCATTCCATACATCTAGCGATGTACTCAGCGATCTCTTTCTTCATACCTAGCCAAAAGTAATGTCTCTTGATCACTACCATGGTTTTCTAATATCCAGGGTGCCCTGCATAAGGAACATTATTCATTTCATGCAAAATCATACATTTCAAGTCCTCGACTTTTGGAACAAAAATCTTGTTCTTGCGCAACAATATTCCATCTATCCCCAACTTATATTCATCCACCTTTCGAAGTATATTACCCTGTTGTAGCATTGCTACCAATTCTTTGTACTACAGATATGCATTAGTAGCCTCTAGAATTTTTCTTTTAACATCATTTTGGTACATGATAATGGTTGTAGCACGTAGTTCATGCACCCTCCTGCTGAGTGCATCAACCACTTTATTTTCTTTCCCCTTGATATGCTTTATATCAAAGTCATATTCGCTTAGAAATTCTAACCATCTGCTGTTCCTAGCATTTAGATTTGGCTGATCAAATAAATATTTTAAGCCATTGTGGTCTTTTCTTAGCTCAAACCTTTTCCCCATGAGGTAGTGTCTCCATTTCCTCAGGGCATGTACTATGGCCGCCAACTCCAAATCATGAGTGGCATAGTTTCTTTCATGATCCTTCAACTTCTTTGATTTGTAACATATGACAAACCCATTTTGACTAAAGATTCCACCAAGTCCTTCATTACATGCATCATTTCATATGATGAACTACGATCCTTAATATTGGAGCACTTGTCAATAATTGTTTCAAGTGTTGGAAACTTCTCTCACAATCCAGTGTCCACTGAAACTTCATTCCTTTTCTTTGCAAGGAAGTGATTGGATGTGTAATCTTTGAGAATCCTTCAATAAATATTTTGTAGTAACCTGCAAAACCCATGAATGATCTCACCTCTGTCACACTCTTTGGTGATGACCATTCTCTAATGGCCTCTATCTTCTCAGGATCCACTGCTATCCCATCTTTTGAAATCATATGCCCCAAATAATGAATATGTTTCTGATAAAATGAGCACTTGCTCAATTTGGCATATAACCGGCGTTCCCTTAATACTTGCAACACCATCCTCAAATGATGTTCATTCTCTTCCTCTGACTCAGAATATATAATAATTTCATCTAAAAAGACAATGACAAACTTGTCCAAATACTCTTGGAAAACACCATTCATTAAGCAAATGAAAATAGTTGGTGCATTTGACAACCCAAATGGTACCACTGTGAACTCATAATGACCATACCTTGTCCTGAAGGTGTTCTTGATAATATCTTCCTCTTTAATTCTTACCTAATGGTATCCTAATCTAAGATCTATCTTTGAAAATATCTTTGCATCCTTCTATTGATCAAAGGGGTCATCAATCCTTGGTAGATGATACTTGTTCTTAACAGTCACTTTATTCAACTGTCTGAAATCAATGCACAACCTTACTGTTCCATATTTATTTCTCACAAACAAGACTGGGGCACCCCAAGGTGACACTCTTGGGTGTATATACCCCTTCTTCAGAAGTTCTTCAAGCTGCATTTGCAACTCCTTCAATTCTGGTGTACTCATTCTGCAAGGAGTCTTTGATACTGGCACTACTCCAAGCATCAAATTTATAGAGAAATAAATGTCTCTCCTTGGGGGTAGTTCGGGTACCTCCTTGAACACATCTTCAAAATCTTCGAAGACTACATAATCCTCCAAATTTGGCACCTTATCTTTAGGTGTCTCTGCCAAATGAGCTGCAATTATTTGACATCCTTTTCTGTAACACTTCTTCAGCTGCAATGCTGAAATTTCTCTAATGGCTACTGCCCTGGGAATTCCCTGTACCTTCCTTAGTTTCCCTTCCTCATCCAGGAAAGTAAAAGCTTTGTTGTGACAATCTAAGAGAGTTTGATGTTGTTCCAACCAATCCATCCCAATTAGACAGTCATAGGAACCTAAAGGCAAGATGTTTAAATCTGCCTTGGTATTCAATCCATTCATGTCTATGAGGCATGACTTAACCATCTCATTAACTTTTCTTCTAGCTCCTATAGCCAGTTGCACCAACCAGGATTTCCCATGCTTTCTTCTTGGTAGTTGCAAACTTTCCACCATCTTAGGGTCTATATAACTATGACTAGATCCTGAATCAATTAAAATAGCAAGGGTTTGGTTGTTGATCATACCTTCCACTTCAATCATGTGGGACTGATACTCTTCTTGCTTGTTGTCCAGGGCTACATAAATCCTTGGTACATATCTTCCCATGTCCTCTATTGTTTCTACTCATCGTACATTGTTAACAACACTACTTATTTCACCTCTGTGAGGACAATCTCTGAACCTATGGTCTCCTTTACAACCACAACATTGCATAGGTGGTTGTCTTGGCCCTTGACTCCCCGTGTCAATCACTCTAGGTTCTTTATGCATTTTCTGCCATTGTGGATTATTTCTAAGGAATGGTGGCTTATCTCCCTTCTTCCTTTGATCCACCTTGAATTTCTTATTGTCTTCCCAAGCCTTTTGGAAAGTTGGCCTTGCTTTTAGATGATCATATAAGAATTTAGCTTTACTTATGGTCTCTTTTAATGTCTTGGGATCATCATACTGTATTTTTTCACTGATGAACGATGGCAATCCACTTAAATACCTTTGAATCTTGATTGTCTCATCCTTGATGAAAGAGACATACTTCAGCCATTCCAGAAACCTTGTCTCATATTCATCTATGGTCATACTTCCAAGCTTAAGTTCAAAGAACTCTTTCATTTTCTTGTCATAGTACCTTTTAGTTAAGTACTTATTCTCAAAATACTTCTTGAATTCCTTCCAAGTAACACTTTTCTCTACAATGTGTCGCACCTGCACAAGTTTATCCCACCACATGGAGGCCTTTCCTTTGAGTTGATAGATAGTGATTCTACCTTCTGCATGAGAAGAATAATTATGCAATTGAAAATATTTCTTATGCCTAGCAACCATGTTTCTGCATCTTCATCCTTCTTGTGCTCACCATCAAATGTAGGAGGTTTGATTTTGTTCATTTCTCCTCGCAGTTCATCCACCCCAGATCTCTTATACCTTCTGACAGGGGATAGACTTGAGTTGTTGCCTGCTCTCTTATTGGAATGCCTTTGGAAACGATGGTCATGTCTATTAGCACTTTTTAATTTTCCTTTCTCCTCTGAAGATTTGTGACTCTCTGATTTACTTGAGTCACTCTCCTTAACCAATTTATTTTCTATTCTATTCAAACCCTCCAATAGATCCATGTTGAAGTCATCCTGCTCCTCTTTGGATTTCATAAGCCTTTAATTATCACCTTTATGGCTTTGGACATCCTTCTGCAAATTCTTAATGGTCTTAGCCATATTCATATCTTCATTCCTTTCTTTTCCATGTTCGTTGGAGTTCATTCCTTCCATGCCAAAATGGGCATCCACCCCTTTGCTCTTCTCTTGCTGACTGTAATTCCCCTGTGCTTCTTCCATTCTTATGGACTCCGCGCTAGTCTGATGTGATCGAGTTGTTGTTAATTCTGAAAAACGTGTATCCATTGAAACTTATCAAGCTAAATTTCAACAATTCATGAGAATAAGCACCATTTGATCCTATATACACATCAGAATTATCTCTATCGATTTCCCGGTGTTATCACCATGGAAATTCTAGATAAGACTCAAGTCTTGAAAACACATATACACAGTGCCTTCAGGGATACACTTGAGAAAGAAGGTGGTTTGTTGAAACCACTTTTGCCAAGCCATGGTATCACGTGTCTCAACATGTCAAATCCACCACTCGTGGAGTGGGCGATGGCTAGTCAAATCACCCTACTTCACTCGTTCGGTACTTCACAACCAATTGACGTCATTTGAATGCCACCAACTAACGAACTCAAAATCTAATCATTTGAAATGGATTGGCCAAGCATGGAAATTCAACGCTCTTGTACGTAATCTGTCTGCGCTTCATAAATGAAGTTCTATAATTACCACTCCCCAAGTATCAAGATATTTTCGTATCCAGAATCAAAGTAATCTCCAAACTACTCGACTTCCTCCTCTCTGTAAAGACACATTTCAGTATCCCCAACCTGAGATACATGGACAAGGCTAATTCGAGTGAGATTGATTATTCGAGCAACATGCTAGACTTTCCTGCGAGTAAGGAGGAAAGGGTCCTTGCGCACATTCTAGTAACTAAGTTTCATACAGAGCCATCTACAGACTCGCGGTTGGAAACCAGGCTGAATCCCACTATAAAAGATTTAGTCATCAACAGGCGAGCCGCTAAGAAGAAAAGGAGTAAGCGGCATAAGAAGGAGGAATCTACGGCTGAAGCGGCCAAAAGTGTTGGGGAGAATCAACCGGTTTGGTTAGATTCTTCCTTAAAGGCAGAGATCGCTAAGATGAAGTAAATCTTCATCTAAGATAAGCATGTCTCAACGAATTTTGAACAGCCAGTAGTAGAGGTAAAGAGTACCAGAGATGATAGGCATGTTCTTCAAACAACCCTTTTTACAACAGGCTAATTGTTGTCATCACCCTTTTGTAATTTTGTGATTAATACGATGATATAAATACAGAAAAAGATTTTAGACTGTTTAATTACAATTCCTATCTGGTGATGTTATGAATCTTGGCTTCTTTTATAATAAGTTTTTCTTGTAATCTTGTATTTTTATTTTCATTTGTCTAAATCGGAGAAAATTAAAACTCAAAATTATTTTTGATTAATGCTTCGATGTGGTTATGTGTTTCTTTTTCTTTTATTATTATGCAATTTAAGCTTAGACTGATCGCCTTCCAAGTAACTTCACATGCATTAAACTTGACTCGTTCATTTATATTTATCGTGCATAGCAATATCAGAAGGTAAAATGTTTTTCCACGCACCTTAATCTACTGTGTATTTCTTCTTCGTCACACTGACAACTTATGTGCACTACTCTTGCGTTGTGCATCAATACCCACTATGCATAGTTTTTGTACTGTGCACCGATATTCCACATGCATTTCATCCTATGCATGCACCATGTCAAGTTTAACATATTCCATAGCGTCCAAATATTTGCGCACACTACTGAATACACCCTCGCAAAACAACTTATACTCATACTTATGCACATACTAACAAAACTCCTCTGCGTTAAGAAATACTTGCACACCCCATGTGCACATTACTATGTGTGTGCTCACCTGATCAGGGGATCAAATTTTGCTCAAAAATTCAAAGTACTCAGAATCTCTTAAAATTGAATGAGAGCGTAGACATCATCGTTGTGAATCTAACACAACTCGTTTCATCTCAAACGGACGTCGAGAGTGAGAGATATTGCGATCTGTTCAAATTGTCAAATAGGCAAAAAAAGGGATGTTGATTGTACAGTCCGTACAGGCTGATGTGGAAGAGTCCGTACACTGACGTGGCAGAGGTGATGTGGCTGACAGTTGAATGAATCATGTTTCAACACGTGGCAGTTTTTTGGTTTGTGGTTGGGTGCCACGTGGCCCAATCATGGGCCACCACGTGGCCCCATTATATTGGTTCAAAATTATATGGAGTCCATGGGATTCAAACTCCGGACCTCCCCACCATGTAAAGCCTTGCAAACTTCACATTACCAATGCGCCACGACTTGTTCCTTGTTGTATATATGATTTAATAAATATTAAAGTTTGGTTTATGTTGCATATGGCGAGGGGGTCGGGCCGGGGCTTAGCCTCGACCCACGGTCGTATTGTTTCATATATATATGACCATGCCATATCGCGCGCGGGAGTTTTGTATTACATATATACGAAGCACATGTTTCAAAGAGCCCGCGGTTATATCACCCATGTCATATGACCATGAATCCAATGCTACGGGAATGCGCGCTTTGGTTTTAATGTGTGGTTTGAACGGTTGAACGACCCGCCACTTGTTTTGTTGCTATTTGCCTATGAAAATGGTTAGCCATTTTACATTTGCGCGAGGTCACATGGACCCATGTGCCCAAGAGCTTGGCAGTTAGGGGCTGGCACGCCCATAACCATCCTACAGTTTTCACCGTTGGCGTGGTTGCATTCGGTGCCGGGTTTTTATGCTTTAAATAGCGTGTGTGCTAGGTTGAATGAACAAGGGTGCAATTTGTAGATGCAGAGACAACAAGCTTGAAGAGGAGACTTCAAGGAAGCCTAACTTCTTCATTTTTTGGCCAAATGAGGTGCCGAAAAAGGCCAGCTAGGGGTTTTTAGATGCTCTAAAGCCATTGGAGCAGTCTGTTGGTCAATTTGAGCATTGTAAAGCATGTTTTTGAGCACTTTGATCAATTAATAATAATGATCCATTGGAAGCTGGACTAGGAGATGTAGCCCAAGAGAGGGGTGAACTCCTTTATCATTTGTTGTGTTATGTGCTTATGTTCATTGATTATGTTGTTGTTTATTTGTGTCTTAAATGAGTAAATCCTATTTATGATGTGTTGCAAAGTTGATCCATTTTCTTTTAACACATAAACTTTACTTGCAAATATTTTCAAGATTTCAAGTGTTCTCTTCATTTTTAGATCAAGTTGGTATCAGAGCACTGGTTTTTGAAGACTTGATTATTTGCAAGTATTTTTTTTTCTAATGCTCACAAGGTTGAAACTCACAAGAGGAGAATGTCAACTTGTGGAGCCAAGTTATCATCCTTCAAAGAGGAAGCATATACAATCAACGCAAGTTTCAAGGAGGCATTCACCAAGTATGGCTCATGAAGAAAGTCATGAACGTGTTCCTGCAAAAGATGAAGATCTCAGAAAGGTTGTCATGGAAATGAGAGAGATGATGAAGATCTTGATGGAAAGGAATGCAGGGTTGCAAGGTGAAGGCTCCAACCCTTCAAAGCATAAGGGAGACAGTGGTGATAAAACTCCAAACGGAAATGGAGGGAATGGTGCTTCTCCACCACCCTCTCCTCCATCTTCTTCTTCTTCTTCTTCTTCTACCAATTCAATACCTCTTCCGAATTCTCCAAAGGGACATGGTAAAACTCCTTCGCAAATTCCTTCATTAAAGCTTGATATTAAATTTGAATTGCCAATATACAATGGAGAAGTTAATGATGAGAAATTAGATAATTGGATACGTCAGATTGAGG
>SNQJ01S0001791.1:63810-89881 GCA_010110895.2 Picea sitchensis | reverse complement strand
AAGAGTCTGGGGTGCACCTATTACTCATTCTGGTTTTGGATTAGCATTTGCTATTTCTCTTGAGCATTCAGTTTGGGGGTTTTGCTGTACAAACCCTTGTGAGCAACGCAGTGGTGAAATATCCACTCACCTTGTTCCACAACTTGGTCTCGGGGATGAAAGACTCCTCCACACCATTCTAGTCTCAGGGCCATCTTATTGAGGGAGGTTCGATCCAGCTTATCCTGAGGGCCTGGGGCCATTCCAACAGTTGGGTTTTGTTTGCAGGGGTAGGACCATCAGTTTGAGGGTTTTTCTGGGGGGTTATCATCATTATATATTTTTCTGCAGATTGGGACGTCGTGGAGCCATAGGGGACGTCCTATGATTCATTAAAACTTAGATCTAGGGAGATCTGCTTGAGATCTGAGCCCGAAACTTCTCCCACGGGATTCTCATAGCCCGATCTATATTCTTGGAGAGTTTCAGAGCATTTGGAGGCCTCCTTCATCAGGGTCGAACCAGCTAGGGTTTCAGTCATCCAGTGGGGCACACCATTAAGTGGAGAATTCAGATCTACGGAGTTTGAGAGTGGATTTGGGAATTTGGACATCTGGGTTTTCCTTACAGTTGCCCGATCTATCATTTGGCATATTTCTCGGGATGATTGGACACTTTTGATAGTAGGGCAAAATTATTCAGGGCTTCAACATTCTAGCAGGACATGGCACTTTCCAGCTTGGAGGTTGAGAATTAGTACGGCTTAGATCTGCTTGATTTAGTCTTCATTGTATATCCAGCCTTTGGAGGCTTATTTTGTATTGTCGGGAGCATTTTGTAGCAGTTCATATCTATTCCTTGTACGACCGTCTGAGGTTTATGCCAGATCGACCATCTATTGTATTGATCTTACATTGCTCATAATAAAAAGGTCATATCTTTGCTTGTGCTTCTACATCTTGAATATATTGTGATCTCCATGTGTTGATGAATCTTGTATGCACTTAATAACTCAATAAATTAGTAGTAGTTAGTGATCCCAATAAAGAATTTAGCTTGGGATCATTACACCTTGGCAGGGGGGTAGCTGAAACATTAAAGGCTAAAATATCGTGTGCAAACTCCTCTGGTCAAACGAGGACTCATCATAGCTTCTTTAAAAAAAACCAACATACATGACTATCTTGGGCAGACTGTCTGCCGGAACCTTCATGCTTTGCATTTAATGAGTGAGTCGAGGTTTCAACTACCTTCCCCCACCTTCGCTTACTTTTAGTAGGGACCAAAATCGAGGTCGATTTGAACTGGTACCTAGAGAAAACAGTGATCCCTTCTGCAGCTAAACCCGACGCTTTGGCCCTTTGCACAGTTCTTTCTATCACCCCAAGTGACCATGGGCTGTGACCCTGTGCCTATCTTCAAAGGCGCTTTCAGGATTTCGTGTTTTAACGATTCTAAAATGCAGTGGAAGGAGGAGACCCTCTATTCTCTCGAAGTCCCGGTAGCTAAAATGGCTTGATCACGCACCACATGTCCCATTGGATGGACGGCCTAGATCACTTCTCAAATGTGGGACCGCCTCTGGCCTGGACCCTTTCAACATTTCGTGTTTCGATGATTCTGAAATGTAGTGGAAGGAGGAGACCCTCTGTTCTCTCGAAGTCTCGATAGCTTAAATGGCTTGATCATGCACCATGTGTCCCATTGGATGGACGGCCTAGATCACTACTCAAATGTGGGACTGCCTCTGGCCTAGACCCTTTTGCCATTTCTGGCTTCGGAATTCTGAAATGCAGTGGAAGGAGGAGACCCTCTGTTCTCTCGAAGTCTCGGTAGCCGAAATGGCTTGATCGCGTGCCACGTGTCCCATTGGATGGACGGCCTAGATCACTACTCAAATGTGGGACCGCCTCTGGCCTGGACCCTTTCGACATTTCGGGCTTTGGGATTTTGAAATGCAGTGGAAGGAGGAGACCCTCTGTTCTCTCAAAGTCCCAGTAGCCGAAATAGCTTGATCACATGCCACATGTCCCATTGGATGGACGACCTAGAGATCATTTCTTGATCGACGGTCCTGACTCTTTCGGGATTTCTCACACCGGGGATACATGATGCAAGGAGGAGAGACCCTTATATGTTGAAGTCCCGGTAGCCAAAATATCAAAATGGCTTGATTGCTTCGTGAGTTTGGCCATAGGAGATGAGCTTAGGAGATGAGATGGGATTCTTCTGTGGGCTGCGCTCAGTGCTCATGGTTGCATCCTTTGAATAAAACACACTCGACCGGTTTTCAAATCCCATGTCTATGCATTTACACTAGGGGCCCGAAAGCGGAAGAAAATGCCAACTAGCAAGAATTTGTGCTAACACATACTTTACATTTTGGGAATATTAATATAATATTCCCTTGACTTTTGGCCCTCCCTTTCCCTAACTGGTGAAGTTCATTCCCCCATCTCTTTTATTGTGGTCGGTCTGCGTGCAACAATGTATTTTATATTAAGCATGAGTCATGTACAAAGTAGGTGCATTGGCCCTTGACATCTAGATGTTCCAGCCTAATACCAAAACATAAGCATCCTAGCTTATAATAACCGGCTCACCAGCCTATAACACATATCATATACACAAGGTTCATTGTCCTCCGTACTGTGCACTCCTTAGTTACTGTGTGCGGTATCTTGCAATGTGCATATTACATCATTTTACTGCGCAGTTCATGCACGCACTATGCCACATGTTGCGCATTACCAAATGAGGTCAAAACAATTCACCAACTTAAGTATATTTATATTACATTTACAATTGGGTTCAGTGGAGGGATATTACAGGGTGCCACATAAGTTTCAGATGGGCGACAAAGCTTGGTTGCACTTGCAAAAAGATCGCCTTACAGAACCCCATTAGAAGTTTTTCCCACTTTGTTATGGGTCGTACACCATCACCAAAATTGTGGGAGGAGGATAACATGGAAATAAGTTATTTTCTTAAAAAAAAAGTGTAATAAAGAGATAGATAATTTTTAAAAAGAATGTAAATATAGATATAAGAAAATCAATATTATAAACCAAAGAAACGACAAAGTTCAGGTTTTGCACCTACAAAACAAAGAGACAACAAAGTTCACGAAAACAAAGGGAAACCAAATTGACAACAAAGTTCACAAAAACCATTTTTAAGGTGGTAACACTAACAAAGGGAAATCAAAGAGACAACAAAGTTCACGAAAACCATTTTTAAGTGGTAACACTAACAAAGGGAAATGTGAATAAATTAGTTTATGTAAGGTCACATAAACTTAAAATGAAGAGGAGGGTAACATGGAGATAAGCTATTTTCTTAAAAGAAGAGAGTAATAAGGAAATAGATATTTTTTAAAAAGAATGTAAATATAGATATAAGAAAATCAATATTATAAATTTAGGATTTATAGTTCTAATGGTTGACATGATTGAATAGCATGTTTGTTATATTCTCTATCCAAATTTAATTTCCAAAAAATAGACATATTGGCTCCTTATCCTTATGAAGAACCTTCACCTATTCAAAACTATTGTAACCTTAGTGTTATTAAAAACTTCAACGATTTATAAAATAACCAAAATTATATAATATGATAGTGCATATCTAAGTGTTGATAAAAATTGAAGAATTCAAGTACAAGGTTTATGTCAAAAGTTAGATCTTAGAATTAAAAAGAATTAAAATAGTTAAATTAAAAAGAGGAAATGTGGTTTGAGGATTACATTTAACATAGATCTTGTGTTAAGTATTAATTGCTTGTAGTTTGAATGGTTGTGAGAAATGATTGTTATCCTCCTCATCAGATTTCAAGTTCTATCAGGTTTCAAGTTCTATAATAACATAAATAAAGCTTAAAACGAGTATGTTGTAATGACTTCTGTAATGACTTCGAGGCTATATGTATTGAAAAGTTACTTAAAGCCTCCCCTCTATTTATTTTTTGTTTAAGATTTTGGAGTTTTGTAAGATGAATTGAAGTTTCTTCCTGAATAATGGCAAATCATGGAAGTTCAGGAGTGGAGTCACGCTAAATTACAAGTGGTCATTCTTTCTTTGTTTTTGTGCTTGGTTGGTTGTTTTAAATTTCTCCGTGAATATTGCCCAATCCAGAGCCAGAAGAAGATATTTGTTATTTTCAAGTGAGGAACTTGGCTGCAATCCCTCTCGTAACTGGTGGCCAACCGGTGGACAAAACTTGCTGTTGGAACGATAAGAATACAGCAAATAAACTTCCAAAGAAGCCCAATGTACAGGGGATAGAGATGATGACCTCCATTTGCATTAGAAATTTGTTTCAATTGGAAGTTACTCCCACGGCTTGTTGAAGACAATGATTATATAATATATGGTAAACAACAAATGCGAGGGCAGAGTTGGTAATAAATAACTAATGACAGGGATACTATGCCGATCAAATTAATCACTGACAGGGATACTATGCCGCTCTGATGTTTTAGTGAAACATCTCCAAGGTGGACCAAATTCCACCTAACGGTAGATACCGAAGATGCTCGGCATTGTCAAGTACCTACCAATAATTTCTCCTTCACAAGGATCTAATCTTTCATGTCGAATACTCCAAATCAGCAGGTGAAATTGTTGACATATATGTCTGGGCTCGAATGTGGTACGAAGATTTCATTATCGTGGTTGGTGTGTTTTTTGGCACTGTAAGCTCATTTTCGAAGCCATCGCCATTGATTTTATGCTAACTATTTATACCCTTTACTCATCGTCTGTTCATTCATTAATTTGCACTTTCTTTCGAGGAATATCGTGTTTTCAACCTGAGACATAACTAGTAACAGATCAATCGATGCAGCAGCCATGATGGGCAGGACACACGGCACTTCAGACAAGGTGGCAAATAATTATCTGCGGCCCAGTGTTGAAGAAAACCACGAGGATTTGTTGCAGCTAGAAACGAAAGGTGGTTTTTTCAGTCGGCTTTTAAGCCGGGAAGAAACAACAGGTCATTCTTCTCGCATTTACTACACAGCTTCCAATCTGGGGAGAGTCCCTTTCCACTGGGAAGCTGAGCCGGGCAAGCGTAAGTCGTCTGGCAGGTATTACAATGAAGAATTAGTTGATCATGAGATGATCATGCCGCCCTTGAGTCCGCCACCGTTTCTTCAAGCCAAAAGCGCTGCCAATTCTGGCGGTTTCTCCAGTGGAAGAACTAGGGTTGGGTTATTGCACAAAATTCATAACTACTTCCTGCAACGCAAAAAGCTGCGGCGGCCAGTACTACGTCTAACCGATGTAGACAAAAAAATTCGAGTTAAGTACAGTTGATATATATAATGACCATATTAATGAATTCCCGTTGTTGTGTATAATCCGATATACAGTTGAGTAATCGTTGCAAGGGTTCTGATGTGATCTCCTGAAACATATTGATTAGAATATTTAGGAAGTGGAACCATGTATGAAGCATATCCAACAATAAAAGGTTCGGGTAATGTGAGGCATATAAGTAATTTTGTTTTGTTGCTTGGGCTGTGGTTTAGGTGGGCTTTGAATTAACATCGTTATTGTGTATATATGTTTTTTTCATAATAATATTATAATTGATATATATATGTTTCTTCTTATAAAAAAAAATTATTTTTTTATAATAGTATTATAATAATATATATTCTTTCCTTAGGTTAGAACCATATCAATTCTATGTTTACTGGTTTTGAAATGCATTTATTTTTTCCAATTTTAATTTATTAAAATGATTTATATTTTAAGATATTTTATTTTTAAAGTGGCAATTTTTAAATGAGCTCATATATAATAACGTAACGTATATACACTATATATTTTTACAATGTTTAGAAATATATTAAATTTCAATATTAATTAGATAACTATTATAATGTACAATTGAATTCACATGAGTATAAATATACTAAAATAATAAAATATTTGGCAAAATAAATTACAAAATAAATCTGGACTATTTATTAAATCACTATAAATTTATTTAATTCTGTATTTTTTTTTTTTATGTATATGTATTTATTAAGTATTAAAAGATTAAAAATTACATTTGACATATAAATATTCAGATGTTCTTAAAATATATATAGATATTTTTTATATATATATAACAAAAGTATGGTGATCTTGGAAAGCTTTTCTTAAGAATTGTTAGTAATCACTTATTCTTTTAAGGTTAGATAGACCAATTTGATCTTAGTGAACGTTAATCATCATCATCATCATCATCATATATCAAACAACTAATTATTATTGATAAAATGAATTAACAAAAAAACATTTAATGTTTAAAGTTAATATGATATAATTTTTATAGTGTTATTTTTATGTATATATACAAATTTACTAATAAGCATTATATAATCAACATTTTTTTATTATTATTACATTTTTTTCAGTTTTGTATCATAATTCACATCCTCATATTGTAATGATTAACAAAAATTCAAAAAAATGATTAAGCATATTCCACTAAATTACAATTATTTTTTTGTCTTTAATCACTAAATCGAATAGAGACAAATGATGTTACAATGATATATTCTCTCAATATCATTGAAAGGGTAAATAATGGACTTTAGAGTGGTAGCTTCCAAATGAATTCACATATATCAACATATCTTCAATAATACTCATTTTTTAAAAATAATTACTAAATAGAAACAAATAATGTTACAATGATGTATTCTCTCATTATCATTGAAAGGGTAAATAATGGACTTTAGAGTGGTAGCCTCCAAATGAATTCACATATATAACATATCTTAAAAAATACTCATTTTCTTAAAATAAAGTTTGGATACTTGGTAGGTGATGATTTCTTTCTCCCCTTCCCTTCTTTTTAAAGAAGAATAGGACTATTCATAGTTATAAGTTGGCCAAATAAATAAATTAAACAAATAAATTAATTTTAGGATATATGTGTGTCATGACTTTATGTTTTGATTTTGAATGAAGTTAGGATACTAAGTGTTATCCACATTTTTGGTTATCGAGATGATATTATGATTATGTCATGATGATGGAAGATCAAACTCTTCATTAAGAACATTTTCCTGAAGAAGGTTACACTTGTCATTTTCTCAAAATCATATTTTGAAAATAGTTCGTAGGCTGCATATATACTCGCCTGCGAAAATCCTTCATTTCCGCAGGCTGCATTCATCTTGATTGCGAACTTTCCGCACTGTGTCAATGGTTAGAGTGCGAACATATTTTTAAGAGAGAAAATGAATAAGTTCTCGATCCTTCTAGAAGGAATCTTCTAGAAGGGTGAGTTGGAGTTCGAATGGTTGGCAAAATACTAACTTTCCAGATATCTTGGGATTATTCCCTATCCAAGTAACTAATCAATCTTCTCCTATATATTGAGGAGATAACTCATGGAAATGGTTAAGCATAAGAACAAGAAGAAGCAAGCTAGCTAGAGATTGATTGGAGAACTTGTGCAAGACTGTGAGGCGTATGGAGGATTAGTACCATGACAAGAGACAACAAGTAATCATATGTGGTTGAACTTCTTCATGCATGAGCAGAAGTGTGTGTGTCGAGCTAGGAATAGCTGAAGGAGACCTACGATATCAAGGCTCAGGTTTTATATTTCTTTTTCAGTTAATGCAATGCATGAATATGTCCCTTTCCCATAATGATGATGTCATCTTATTACATGATTCCTTGATCACATGTATAGACTAGGTATTGGACATATTAATGCCCTTGCTATGATTGATTTGTGTTGTTGTGATTGGAGCGACACAAGAGCATCAGAGCAGAACAAGGAATGAGAGATTAAAGGAGGCGTTCTGGAGCGCCTTCCACCATCCATTTCTCCGAGTTCATTCAATATCTAGATCTAGAGAAAGTGTAGTATTCTGTCACGATTTGTTCCAGATCCACCTGGATCAGGAGATTAATGCAATGTCGCGCCTCCAATTTATCCATAAACAAAATTAGCTACTCCACTGGGGAGAGCACCTTTGTCTTTTGGTTTCTTAGACTTTACATTGGCCATTTGCTCTTGTTGCCTTTCTCTCCTGATTTGTAAACTTCTGAGTCCTCGGGGATACCACGAGACACCTTCTGGGTTATAAAACTAGTTTAGATTTTGCTTGATTTAAAAATTCTTTACTTCCGATTCCCTTGCTGTGCCAATTAGGCTACTTGAGAATCGATGGTTACTTACCTTCGTATATATACTCCGGTCACAGTTCATGATCGCATTTATTGACTAAATTGCGAGAATTTGATTTACTTTCGCCAACTTTGTGTCCAAGGCTTGCTGTGAGCTGAGATTACAGAATTTTTTGAACTCAAGTTGACTTTTCAATAGCTCGGTAAGGTTGGTTAAGTCTTTTTGACACTTAAGTCTCCTTGGTTTACATATTTTTTACTTCATTTGCTTGCTTTGGATCTGATCTAGGGTTTTAAGCTTGTTCTTGCTTTGATCACTTGACTTTCATCCTTTAGCCTTTATTGGCATTTTCTTCTCTCGGTCACAGATTGAATATATTGTATTGGTTAAAGATCGATTGATTAATCCCGAAGATTAAGAGTTTGGTGTTTCTTAGTTGTTTATTGTTTTGAAAGGGCAATTTTTCATTTGCATTAAGAAACTCCCTGGCTTGCTTTGTGTTCTTACTATGTTGAAATTTTGGATTAGGTCGTATCATTTTGATACCGGTTTTGCTGGATAGTGGATTTGAGCTTTCAAGACCCTATATTGATCTGTTTTCAGTCTTCTTGACATCATTTGAGTTGCTTTTTAGCCACTTTTTCTTTGTTTCGATTTTTTGAAGGGTTAATCTCTTGCTTTGAGTATCTTTCAAATGCAAAATTTTGTTTTCTTTAGAATTGTTTAGGAAAGATCAGATTTCTTACGAATAGTTCGGTTTAAAAGAACCTTTAGTTTTGGGTTTCATTGTTTTAAGAAAGTTCATTATTGCTTTTTAGTGAACTTTTGAAACAAAAGATTTGATTTCTTGCTTTATATTAGATTGGGGCATCCTTTGCATTTGAAGTAGCAAAATATTTTTGGGACATTATTATATAGAATGATAAATGGTTTCTCCTTCTCATTAGCAGCAAAGCTTTCATCAAATGAAACAATTGCATCGTCATATCTTTGCATAATTTTTGAAGGTCGGTCAAAACACCATATTATCCACACCATCTTCCTTTTGATAACTCTTGACATAAAATAAAAAGCTTACAAAAATTGATTAGACATTTTATCTTTTACGGTAGCACACCTACATTAGATTAGTTGTAGGGCTTTGGAATAGGTGTGAAAGATAACTTTCAAAGGCGCAAACAAACATAGTATCTTGTGATGGGGAGATTTAAAATCCACTTGCGCATTGTCACGGGAAGCCCTTCTAACACAAAGGTCAAACATTAGGTCGCATTGGTGTTGGCGAGATACTAACTTTGTGTGTTGACATGATGTAGAGATTGCCGCGTATTACGAAGTCACTCCGAGGTATTATACCCGATTATGAGTGGAAGCCTTTGAGTTGATTTGGACTCGATGCACGCCTGCGTGCATGGATCCCGGTTGGTATTTCCCAGACGTCTTGTTGTCCCCATGGTATCCTTGGTGGCCTTTCTCTCTGGGTACTTACCCAAGGTGACTGTAAAGGGGAAAGTCTTCACGGTACCTGGAATCGGCATTGACCAAACTCACTTTCGGGCTCTTCCGCGGTATACCGCGATTATGTGTGGGAGATTTTACCAAGGTGTAAGTCTGTTAATTAGGTCGTCAACGTAACTTTCCACAGCTCTATCTCCATTTCCTTCTTACTTTGTTCCTTTGACGTTGGATTTCATCACCAACTAGTGCGTTCATTTAATGAGAAAGGTTTTGTTTGCTTGTTGTTTCTTCTAGATTTTTTAGTGTGTGCTATTTGTTTTCTCTAGAAGACTCTAGGTTGGATTTTTTTGTTTTCATGGCGTCGGTTCCGCGAGCTGACGGCCGGAGGAACCTCTGCTCGAGGGGAACCTTTTTTTTTTTTTTTTTTTCTTATGGAAACGTTGGTCCTCTTTACATAGCTACTTTGAGCCTTCGAGGTCTCAAAATTGGATTACTAGTATGGTTGCTTTCCACTCAGGTAATCCAGAATCTGACTCAAGTGCCGTTCATAAGCGCTTCCCCAAAGCATCAACCTCATGTTGATCCTTCACCTTCCTCACCAGTAAGGTCTTCTTCACATCTTAGCTCCACAAAGTGCGCCTTTAGTTCCCATCTTCTTACATTAAATTGAAAGTTTTGAAACTAGAAACTTCGGTGAATAAGAAGAAGAAGAAAGGAAGAATAAGAAGAAGAAAAATAGAACAAGGATCCAAACTTCCAACCAGCTGAAAACATGTTGAAAACAACGATTCTTGTTACTTTCGTCTTTGGGAGTGTTGATGATGTCAAGATAAAGCCCAAACAACTCGTAATCGAAGTACCCATGCGGGCTTTGTAAGGGTATTCATATTCTTAAGGATTGTCCTGGTATATCCAAGGTTATAAAAGCATGGTCTACACATCCTCGCCAACTCATGTCGTTAGCCTCTGAACATGCTGACAACTTCCTGTCAACCTATCATGATACGGTTGGGAAGAAGAAAAGTAGAGTCAAATTCCGTGTCTGTTATGCAAAGGCTGATCATCTCCTCACCTTTTCCCTTGTATGGATGAAGCCTGGAAAATTCTTGAAGACATGACCATTTCACAGCCTCAACTTCCGGTACTTATCATAGAAACTTTCTCTCAACCCACACAGCCAGTTGATGGAATGATCACTCTGGTCCCTTCACCGGTCAATCGGTTGATCATGTCGTCAATCACATCCGCGTCCTTGGATTGAACCGGTTGACAAAGTGGTTGGTCCGATCTCATCCTCGGTCAACCCCACACTCAATTAAGTAAAACCCAAGCGGTCTATCTGGTTCCACCTATCGACCCATTCTCTGGAGAATGAAACCCAAGTGGTCGTCGGTCTACGCCGATTCGATCCTGCTCTCCTTCAGTAAACGGAATCTGCCCATGTTGTTCGTTGCTACAAGAGCTCTACCGTGTGGGGGTATTCCTCCTTCTCTGTAGAACCCCTCAAGTAATGAGACCATCCATTTTGGTTGGGGTGTACTAACTGGACCTCATCTACCTTCTTACTACGCCCTTTCAGTTAAATTCTGGGGTTTGTGGTTGGGGCGTTACCAAAACATTGATAGATGAAGGTTCATCTGTTAGTATTTTGTCCTTTATTGCTTGGCAAACATTGGGTTGTCGCTTCATGATAGGTTCTGGCGAATTTGTTGGCTTTAACGGAAGAGAACTAGTCAACCTTTTGGACCCTTCCCTCCGGTTCCTATAACTTTGGGAGGGAAAAGCGTCTTTATTGATGTCATGGTAGTGGGGCCCACCTTGGATTTTCTTCCTCCTTGAATGAGATTGTCTATACCATGAAAGCTATTTTGTCTACTCTTTTTTTAGTGTGATATCTTTCCCTCAAGATGGGCCGAGTTGTATTTGTTGATCAACTTTCATTCATTGACCCTTTGGATTGCCCCTCCACAGATGGTTCTTGTATGCAAAGCGGTATAAGCCCTGCCTTCGAGTCAATTATGTGGCGTTATTAAGCCCACATGGCCGACCGATGACTTAGATCGATTAGTTGACATGGTGGTCTCTTCGATAGGGTTGTTAGAGGCTAATCTCTTTACTCGTAAGTGACCCTCGACATGGTGTCCTTCGAGGGTGTGTTTCTTCCTTCCGGTGAAGACCTCTTGGAAACCATGACCGGATTTTGTCCCTTGACATGGTGTCATTCGGAGCATTGTCCTCTTGGAATCCATGATCAAAGAAAGGTTACGAGTTGAACACGGATTTCCGAGGGATGAGTTTTGCGTCTCACCGTAGCCTGGTTAAAATGAAGCGAGGTCTAGGGATTGAACTTTTGGATTTTTGGGGATGATTTTTTTCGTCTTTGTAGCAACCTCATTAAAAATGGAAACAGAGGTTGAACGCGTTTTTGTTTCTATGTCAAACTCGTTAAAATGATTTTTCCCCTCTGCGGTTTGAGTCAATCCCTTCATCTAGTATTTGAAGCTTCGTTTCATTCTCCTTTGTAGTTGGATGAAACGAAGCTTGGAAACATTGCCTCGATACCTCTGGGCTTCATCTTTGAAGTTAGTAGCTAGTTTCTTAAAATTTGGGGCTAAGTACCAACTCATGCGTTGGGAAAAAGCAAGCATAGTTTTCTATGGTTCAAGCTTGTGTAAAGAAACCGAGGTCAAAGCATGAACGTTTTTTTTTAAAGCTTGTTTAAAAATAAAAACAATCCCGAACTTAGTCTTTATTCTTTCTAGGTATATAAGTAAACAGAGAATGTAGCAAGGTATACTTTTATAAGCTTTTGGATCGTAAAGGGTTATCCTGAAAAAGGAACCCCCTAGAGTTATCTTTAAAATCTTTTCAGACTCTCTAAGCATGAAGATTGTGGCGGTATTTTGCCTTCGTTAAAGTATTTGAATTCATATAAAATCGTGGTTATTATACCCAGGTCGTTGGACTATTGTACGAAAATGGCAGAGAGTTCTCTTTTTAAAGTGTTTTCGAGCTCCTAATCTGAAAACAACCGAGGTTGCACCATCTGGACAGTGACAGCATTGAAGACCAGTGATGGGATGAACCCTCCTTCTTGGGTTGAATTAAAAATGTCGAGGGACTCTAGGTAGAAGGATGAGCTTATATTAACAAGCATATCTGATCCTCTAGCGGCTTTGCGTAAAAATAAAGAGGTACTTGCCGACAATGGTGGGGTAAAATTTAGGAAAGGGATATGTTTTGTCATACTTTGTATTCATTGAGTAAGTGTCTCGCTGGAACACTGACACCTATTCATCATCACGAGAGCTAGGTTGGGTAATTCATTTGTCTCTCATTCAGATTTGATTACAAAGGGTCTTTTCATATGTGGTTTTGAGTCCAATCTTGCCAAATCATTGAGTAAAATTTGTCCATATGTTCAGAGAACATTATTTTGACCTCTATTGGGTACGTTGCTCTATGATTTGTCTTTCATTTTAATTAGATCCTTCCACGTAATCCAATTCAATTTATATACTTTCTGTTTCAAACTCTGTTTAGGTGTCAGCGATGGGGGATACATCAAGGCCCTCTGTAAGCGAGTCTTGTTAAAGTGGGCATGGCTGACTATGGGATTGAGACTTAGGAATTATTTGGTACCTTGGAACTTACCTCAATAGCAGTTTCAGCTTTTCGACGATTGGGTTTACATCATTGACCTCGTCCAGAAAGATTCCATTGATTATTAGAGCATCCAACTCATTTATTCATTTGATGGATTATGCCATAGTACCTTGAGAATCATGACATCAATGGTGATTTCCCTAGCGCTTGCCGGTATACATCAATGCGGTAATCAAGTGGTTTCTACCATGTTAGACTTCGACTCATGTAATCACATGGTTAGTTTTGTACTTTCAGGTGACGGGAGTTAAGACCTTGGGTCTCATATTTTTTATTTAGGTTGTGATGGAGTATGTATTTTTTTTTTTGCGACACATAGATCCAGTATTTATGTCTCATGGCTGTATTAGTGCTGTTGAAATTTAGCCATACGAGATCAAGTGTATTCGATTAATTTTGTGCTTTATATTATGTGCATGGATCCACGGTGTATGATTTGTGTCCATGAATCACTTGAAAATTACAATTAGAGTCACTTGTAGTATGAGTATGGGAATGCCTACCTCGGAATTTGATATATATGATACTTCTGTTGATGCTTGGATGTTTTGCGATTATGCGAGTAGATGTTCTCTTGGTTCTTGACACACACATGCGACTTACAAAGTCTGACAAGCATCGCTTGGTTCCTCTGGACTTTGGGGAACCGTTATGCATTTTGGTTATGAGGATGATATTATGGTATATCATGATACGGAAGATCAGACTCTTTGTTAAGAACAATTTCCATAGGAAGGTTACAGTTGTCATTTCTCAAAATCATATTTTTGAAAATGGTTAGCGGTTGCATATACTGCTGAAAATCCTTCATTCCCTTGTTTGCATTCATCTTGATTCATGAACTTTTCCACCTTTGTGTCAATGGTTAGAGTCAAGACACTTATATTTTTAAGAGAGAAAATGGAATAAGTTCATAGGTCTCGAAGGAATCTTCTAGAAGGGTGAGTTGGAGTTAGAATGGTTAATAGAAATCTTGGCTTTCTTGATATCTTGGGATTATTCCTATCCAAGTAACTAAATCAATCTTCTCCTATATATTACGAGGGTGTAGCTAGAATGGTTAAAGACAGAAGAAACATTGTTGAAATTTGATTGGAGAACTGCTAAGGTATATGGAGGATTGAAGCTGGTGGGAGCTTAGCAGTAATCATATCTTGGTTGAACTTCTTCTGTTGCTGACAGTGTGTATGGAGCTAGAATGAAAGGAGATCACGACATCAAGGCTCGGGTTGTATATTTCTCTTTAGGTTAATGCAATACATGAATATGTCCTTTCCCATAATGATGATGTCATCTTATTACATGATTCCCTTGATCACATGTATAAACCATTATTGAATATATTAATGCCTTATATGATTGGTTTGTGTTGTTGTGATTGGAGCGACACAAGAGCATCGGAGAAGAGCGAGCAAGGAACAGAGATTAAGGAGAGCATTCATAAGGTATGCCTTCCATTTCGAGCATCGGAGCAGAGCAAGGAACAACAGAGATTAAAGGAGAGCATTCATAAGGTATGTCCACCATCCATTTCTCTGAGTTCATTCAATATCTAGATCTAGGGAAAGAGTAGTATTCTGTCACGTTTTGTTCTAGATCCAGGTGGATCTGGGGAGATTGGTCTGTGTCTGCACTCACGAATTTATCCATAAACACTAAGGCCACTTAGGAATAAGGCACAAGGGCCCATAAGCCAAAGTTAAGAGTACTTTGTATACTTATTAAGATTTAGATCATGAAACCTACCTAGTTCATAGAATATAACTTTATTGGGAAGATTTGAAAAGTGCATATTTAATAGGTAGACCTCCTTATAATCCCTAGAAGCATGAACAACCCTCAAATATCTAACTATTATAGTGTTGGGAAAACTATCTAACTCGATCCTAGATAGGGACACACCCCTCAAATATGATGATCCTAGGAATCCAACAATCATTGTTTGGGTCCAAGAGAAAACTATCCCCAATACATTAGTGGATTTGGGGGAAGTCATTAATATCATGATTAAGGAAACATGGGATTTGCTAGGATATGTAATAGACCAACCCCCACAGTTCTTGAATTGGACGATCGATCCAACATTTGACTGGAAGGGATCTAAAACGATGTTGAGATCTTCGTGGACTTGTGGGAATATCCAGCAGACTTCTTGTCTTGAAAAAAAAATCTCTCCTAAGGCCACCCTTTGATTTTGGGCTAGCCATGGTTAGCCACAACCAAAGCTTATATTAGATGCAAAACAGGAACATAACAATTTCCCATGGGGATTCCATGAAAAATATGGTCCTCTACCCACCAACAAAGCCTAACATGTCATATGAAAACCCTTTGTGGGATGATTTTGAGCTCGAAGATGAAAATGTCCATCCTGCCTTAACAATTGAAAAAAACATGTCTTTTAAAACTGAAATAGAAGATGATGTTATCAATACCTTTATAAATAACCCCTCCTTTGTTCCTCAATCTATGTATCAACTAATAAAAATTGTAGTTAACGATGATGTCCCTGAAATTTATGAGCCAAATCTAGAAGAAGAAGAATAAGGTATACTAACAACAACCATGATAGCACCTCAATTGAAATAGAACTAGGGATAGCACTAAACATTAATCCAAACCTTAACCCTACATAGAATGACAAACTATTACAAGTTCTGAAAGTAGAAAAAGAATCCTTCGCATGGGATTACAAGGATATGAAGGGTGTACACCTTGATCTACGTACCCATCATATTTATCTTAAAAAATATTGTATCCCCACCTGACAACCTCAAAGGAGGATGAAGCCCGCCCTAAGGGACATTGTTAAATAGGAACTCCAGAAACTGTTGAATGTTATTTTTATTTATCCGATATCAGACAACAAATGGGTATCACGTCTCATTATTGTACCAAAGAAAAATGGCAAATGGCGGATATGCGTGGACTATGAAGAACTAAATAAAACTACACAAAAATACCATTTCCCCTTGCCATTTATCGACCAATCTCTAGACACACTATCAAGAAAGAAGTATTTTTCTTTCCTTGATGGTCTCAACGGATATAATCAAATCCAGATTGCTCCCGCAAACCAAGATAAGGCAACTTTCACCTGCCCCTGGGGAATATTTTCATAATGTTTCCTTCCTTTTGGAATTTGTAATGCACCCGCTACCTTCCAACATGCAATATTAGGCATTTTTCTGATCTAGTTAATGATAGTGTTGAAATATATATGGATGATTTTACTCCATATGGTACTGATTTTGATGAAGCACTATCTAATCTAAAGAAAGCACTCCAATGATGAAAGAAAACTAACCTCTCACTAAGTACATAAAAGTGTCACATGATGATGATTGAAGGAGTGGTCTTCGAACATTTTCTCTCTGCTACTGGGATTTAGGTCGACCCAACAAAAATTCAGGTAATCTTGAGTATGCTACCTCCAAAAATGAAGAAAGAGGTACGTATATTCTTGGGGAAGACTAGATACTATCGTCGTTTCATTGAAAATTATTCTAAAATAGCATACCCTCTATTTTCATTTCTTATGAAGGATGTGTTTAGGGTTCTGAGGTCCCTTTAACTCAAAAGTAGGAACCAAACCCACTTAAGAGGCCCAATTAGACTCATAATAATTTGATGAGTGGTAAGGTTCTCCAAATTTGTTATCTAGCTGGAATTATCAATGGGCTTTAATCATGATTGACATATGTGTCTTTTCTATGAAACCTTTCCTTAGGCTGGGCAGTTCTCTTTTTGGTTCTTTTTTCTAATATTTATAACAAAGAAAGATAAATCTTAATCTAAATGCCACAGGGAAGTTAAATTGTGTATTGGGAGAAGGATAGGTTTTTTAGGATAACCTATATACCTTATAATGCAAACGAAGAAGATCTAAACTACTTCAAAATAGCATTAATACAATTTTGATTAGTGGACATTCAACATTGTCTGAGATAATAGTTATAGAAAAGAAATTATACACGTGACAAGAAGATAGTGCAAGTGTTAGGGACCTAACCCCTCACATAGGTTATATTTCCATGTAATAAAGGTCAATATTAATAAGGCCTAAGAATAAGGAAGAATAAGTCAAATGTAATAATACCTAATAGAAGCTTCCACTTCTAGAATGATCTTCCTCTATAATGTTCTTTCGATAGACATATTTAGTATAAATAGGAGTGGAGGGTATGCAAAGTCTTGTCTTGGATATTATTGTAATAGAGCTCTTCTCTGCTAGAGGTTTCCCTCTCGAAGAGGCAAGTGAACATTTCTCTTAGTAATCAAAGTGTTCTTTCTAGTGTTATTATGGTATTATTTTGGTATTATTGTGGTGTTGTTCTGGTTATATCATTGTTTATCTACCATTTCTAGATAATTATTTATGTTCTGCATACTATTTTATATCTGGAATATTACAAGTGGTATCAGAGCACCTTCCTCGGCAGAAAATTGTGGGTTAAATTTTTTTTCCAGGGTAGAGACGTATTCCGACATATTTAATCTACAGAGATATGTCGTTACACACATAAACCTGTGCTCAAGGATTCATACATGCAGTAAATACAAGTTGTAATTAAGCGCACATTTGTTGGCCACCCATGTTGGTAACCCTTCGAGTGGTAGCACATTAGACAACATCTGTATACAGATTGACCTAGATCTCTTGAATCCCTCCATAGATAAACCGATCAATCGCCCGACTACTATAGTGCCACTGAGAACATCACTTGGGAAGATACTCTCTAGTACCAGGGTATTCGGGTAGTATGACCAAGGGCACAGTCTAGCCTCTTTAGTTGGTGCCCTAAGATATTGGGTCGAGTACTACTGTTAGACCCTGTACGTATATCAAAGAGCTATAAAATAGGGAAACCCTTGTCTATAGAACCCTTGAATATCCTAACCCTTGGGACAGAAACAAAACCAGAACAAAAAATATCTATTGCCGTGCAACTGTGTCTCCTGCATTCAAATTATGAAATTACTACACATTTCTTCATGTTAAGCATTTGGGCATTTCATCACCGCAATATTCTTCAGATTAGAGTATAACTCCGCAGGAGTAAAAAAAAAATGTATGGAACTTGTTGCCACCATTATTTGAGACCTATCCCGTTGGATTTCTCTCTTCTCCCTTATCACAGTCATACCTATCATTTTTCAGCATTTTTTTTTTCTCGTGGACCTGACCCCTTTCCAACACCATTTTTTTGGATATACCCCATTGGATTCAACTCGTCGTCCTAATCATTGTGATACACTTCACCCATAACCCATTTTCTGTGTGGTCCCACCTGCCCCTTTTCGTGTTCCCTTTTCATCATGGACCACACCCATAGCCAATACTTGGAAGCTCGCTTCAATGCCTTGCACTCTATTTTCACAGAAACCCAACAATAAGTGAGACAACTCAGTACCAATATTTCCACCGTCAATAAAAACATGCATTCCTCCATTAACGCCAAAATAGAGGACCTCAAACAAGATCTTTCTACCCAAATTGAATCTCTCACTACGATGATTTGTGCCAAGCTGCATATCCCTGTAGATATTCCCTCATCTAATCCACCTTTGCAAACCGAAGGTGAAACTTCCTTTCATTCCATGAATTTTCAACCCCATCACTTTTAGCGTGACCTACACCTTCCGCGTGTGGATGTGACCAAATTTGATGGCTCGGATCCCACTGGTTGGGTAACTCAAATGGAACATTATTCCTCTTTGTATGGCATTACAGATGATTTGGCCAAACTTCGGTATGGTGTTCTCCATCTAGATCAAGAACATTGGCAATGGTGGCAATGGAGAAAAAATGTTCGCCAAAGATATGTGGCTTGGACACACTTTGTGGTAGATCTTTATGAATGATTTAACACTAACACAAACCATTTAGGCCGTTTGACCAAGTTGAAACAATCTGGCACAGTGGAAGACTTTATAGCTTCTTTTGAGTGATTGGCTTTTTGTACATAGAGCATGTCTGATGCTTTTTTTCAAGAATGTTATATCAGTGGCCTCAAGGATGAGATTCGTGCCCATGTCCTCGTGGCTTGGCCTCGGAGTTGTGTGGACGCTAATAAAATAGTTAAGGAAGCACAACAAGTTGTCTTTTCTCAAAACCAAAAACCCTCCTTTATTCCTCACAATAAACCAATCACTCCCACTACTCCTTATACTCCACTAAAGATCCAAAAATTGACTAGGGTTGAAATGGTTGACCGCCAACTCAAAGGCCTTTTCTATAATTGTGATGAGAAATATTTTCCTGGGCACAAGTGTAAGGAACAAAATATTTTTATGGCCATCTTGGAGGATGTTTTGAAATATGATGTTGAGGCTCCCCTTATGTCTGTGTCACTTGAACCCACTGACATGAACACTCCCTCATACCCTCCTGAAGTAGAACAGGTCATTTCCCTAAATTATCTCACTGATTTCTCTGTTCCCCAAACCCTCAAGATAATTGGTTACATTAAGCATAGGAAGGCCATCATTCTTTTTGATAGTGGAAGCACCCATAATTTTTGTCATTGCCTCATTGCCCAAGAAATTAATTGCTATATATGTGTTGTCAGTAATTTTCAAATCATGATTTCCAATGGTGGGCCCATGAAATGTGCAGGGCATTGTAAAAATGTGTGTCTCCAAATTGGTGAGTACCACATGAAATATCATATGTTTTCTATCAAGATGGGCGGTTGTGACATTTTGTTGGGTGTAGAGTGGCTCAAGACTTTGGGTCCCATTCTCATCGATTTTAAGGAATTAACCAGGCAATTCGACCAAGAGGGCCAACAATATAAGTTCCAAGGCATCACCGTCGGTTCCCCATAGATCATCAGTTCCCATCGCATGGAAAATATGCTCAAAAAATGTCATTATGGCATTATTTCCCAACTCCATTCCATACAAGCCATTGAGACACCCTCTGTTCCGCAGGACCTCAAATCCATCCTCTCTAAACATCAAGTGGTTTTTTCCACTCCCCAAGGCTTCCCTCCTTCCCATGGTGTTCATGATCATTCCATTCCCCTTGTCTCAGGAATCCTTCCTCACAATATCCGTCCATATCGTCATCCCTTTTCCCCAAAAAATGAAATTGCGAAAATTGTTCAAGACTTGCTCAATGCAGGTGTTATTCGCCCTAGTATGAGCCCCTACTCTTCTCATGTGGTCATGGTCCTTAATGTTAGAAATATATAAACTTATCCGACTGATAAAACAAATGATAGAGGTAACCTACAAACCAACTTTCAAGTCGAGTACTAGCCTTCTCATCTTAGAAAGGGCTCTCTCATGTCACTTAGTCTTTAACAAGTGAATTTTCTTTAACAAATCAATGGCTAAATTTTGTTGCTTTGAAGGGTTTTTTTATAATTTTTCTGGAAATGAAGGGGAGGGACACTTATGGATATGGAGTCAAACTTCTGAAACAAATGGAAGCACTGATTGGCCAATAGAACTCTCTAGAGGATAAATTCTAAATGAGGCGATAAATCTGAGTTATAATTTGTAAATTTGCAGAGTGTAGGAAGAAAAGAAAACATATAATTGCATCAGAGCATTAAATGAATGAATTTTGAATTAGTTAGGAATAACTTAACACAATTTAAATTGATTCAACTGAGAGCATCACAAGATGAATTCTGGGCCTTTGACTATCCAATTTCAACGGAAGATAGTGAAAATGAAATTAGAAATATAGGAAAATACATAAAAAGAGAGGAGATAAAACTTAGATCACCACCATTAGAATATTTTCATGGAAACTTCAAGACTTTTGCATGTGTATTCTATTCAACTTCATAAAAATTACATTCAAGTTATGAATAGCTACAATTGTGCTTTTTCACTTCTGGCAACCCCTAATACATTTGGAACTCCTAATATTTATACAAGTTGAGCTCCTTCGGTTTGAAACCGATTACAATGATTAAAATGAATCATTTCAATTTTGAAATTGATTACAATATTTACAATGGACAGTTTCAGTTTGAAACCGATTACAATGATTAGCAAGAAAACGTTTGATGATCTAGATTCTGACTCTTCTAACGCTCCAGTCTTGTCCTTTTACACTTTCTCTTCTCTGGTCTTCCACCTAATCTTCCATCTTTAGTGACATCTAGCCATCATCTACTAGACCCTAGAAAACTGCACTTTGTCTTACCCAGTCGTACTATCTCCTTCCATTGCAAGTTAGAAGGGATATCATAATCTATCATTTCTTTGATCAGGATCTCCAGGTCAATGCAGGAAGCATATGTCATGACTGGTAGTCCAATTTTGACTGCCTTGAATTGATTCAGGCTCTCAAAGTCTGTAATCATATGCTCAAATAATGTATCTCCTTTCAGATTTTCCTCCAAGGTTTCGAACTTGGAGTGATCCATTTTTCACTGAGTGAGGAAAGCATTGTATTATTCCTAATCATGCAATTTTCCATTGCCATCCCAAAATGGTGGGAGGCCTTTGATAAACAATTCCTCAAACAAATCCTTGAACTCTTGCACACTTTGCTCCATTTGTGTTTCCTTGATTTGGATTGATTTCAACAGGTTATGTTTAGCAATAACCCTCCTAGCCCATATAATCAATTTAGTTTTGTCTTTAACTCCAATAGTCTGAAGCTCTACAGTAGGAATGGATTTTAGTAGATTTATGGTGTTTTGGGCCCATTCTGATGGTTTCTTTGCTAAAGTCTCATTCACAACAGTGCACCTGCTTCTAGCTGTGATGGCTATGTTGTCTTTATCATTGATGAAATTCAAATACACTTTGAAATTGGTAGCTTCAACAACTATAGAGTCCCAAGTGATATGCTTGGCCCCCTACAACAGTCCTTTGCCTCTTAATATCATCTTCAATTTATATATCCTTTCCTGCAAGACTTCATTCTCCTTTTTAAATTGATCCATTATTTCATCCTTTGCTTGCATCTCTTGCTTCAATTTCTCTATGCTCCCTTTTAACCCTTTGATTTGTCCTTCTTTTAGACTAGCTTGTGACATATCCTGGATAAGTCCTTCAGTGTTTGTCCTAGATTCTACAGTAGGATGTACAACTACAACCCTGTTTAGTAATTATGTATTTTCTTGTGACCACTTCACCTTTTCTCGTTCTAGCTACAACGCCTTAGCCATGTAGTCTAATGCCTCTTGATGAAGTGTTTCATTTTCTTGTTCTAGAGCAACCAATTCTATTGTTTGTGGATGCTCTGTGGCAGACATTTTCAGTTTCTTTTTCAAGCTTTGAATTAATTTGTCTTTTTAATCCAATGAGGATTTTACTCCTTGGGAGCCTTCAGATTCCATCCTCTTGACCTGAGTCTGCCAATCTCTGCTAGATGATTTTTCTTGCCTCAACTACCCTTCCAATTTCATTGCATAATATGAAACCTTTGAATTCTTCAAGCATAAACTCAGGTAATCAGAATACAACATATCAATGGTATTCTTATGGAATTTGACCTTGTCTGGAGCATTGGTGTTTTCATACCTTATCTTTATCTTAGAGACTTTTTCTTCATCTACAACTGCAATTTTAAAGGTCCTGTTCTCAACATCCCTTACTGTGAACAGAGAGGATTTATGATGAGAAATATTTTCCACTTCAGGGACTAAATCCTTCATCTCACCTAGGGATATGTTTTCTTTTCTCAGCATACTCTTTTTCCAAATCTTCTTTAGATTGATAAGTTTCCTAAGATGTTTTATCAAAGATTTGTTTTTTTCTGCGAAAGTTTCTTGAGCTACCCTTACTTTGGAGTTTGCTTTCCTTTTTAACCTCTACAGTGCTAGTACCAGTTTCCACCATATCCAGATTTACTTGTTCTTTAGGCTCTTTCTCTTCTAAGTCTACTATCTGTGGGGATTGTGTAATATTCATCTTATTAGGAGAAGTTTGTTGATCACTGGTGCCCATGGCCTCTGAATTTCTTATATTGTTGTAAACACTTTGTTACACATCGAAATTACTCACTTTGATAGTGTCGCAAGTGTCGTCATTACAAAGGTCGCAAGTGTCACATTTTGCTCACAAGGTCGCAAGTGTCGCATGTTTCTCACAAGTGTCACAAACATCAAAGAAATCATGTTCCCATGATGCCTATGTCGTGCCTATAATGACACGAGAAGGACACTTGAAACACCTCAAACATTTGATTTGGAAGAGGAGAAATGAGTCAACAGGCTTGCAAACCTTTTGCCATCTGAAAGCACCTCAAAAACTGAGCTTTTGAAGGAGAGTGCTCCCCTATACCTCTTCTCGGAGCGTCGGTGCTCCCCCTTACACTATCACAGAGCGTTATAAAGCTCCCCTGGCCCTTTTGAGGGAGCGCTATAGATTTTGAAAGCGTTGGCGCCCCCCTAAAGCCTACTAGGGAGCGCTACAATGCTCTGATGGCCCTTTTGAGGGAGCGCTACCTATTCTGGGCAGTTGTTAAGCTGTTGAGATGAATGGGGGAAGCATCGTTTCATTCTTGGAAGGTAGTTGGATTCGAATCCCTAGTCCAGCCATGATCTTAGGGTAGGTCCTCAACTGAAGGAGGAAAATCATCAACTTCCCCAAGGATATCTCAAGTGGTTAAATCCTCTCCAAGTCTATATAAGCAATCTTTCTAATGGTGAAAGGGGACTGGAAAGAGAGAATCACACCAAACTTATGATCTCATAAGTGGTGTTGGAACGGGGAAAAATTGCTAGAATGAAACCTATGATCCCATAGGAAACACACAGTCAGCCAAAGGGGAGTGATCAGTGAAGCTATTGTCATCCAGGTTGTATATCGTTCGAGCAAGGGTTAGACGAAGGGGACTTGACGAAGTTGTTGCATTCACATATACGATTGTAAGTATTGTTGTCGTTATTCTCATCAATATGACAGGCTTTGCCTGTTTCTTTCTAGTTTGTGTCTAATGTTACATGAACTTATCATTGATAGATATATCTTCTTTCAAGCTAATATCAATAGAGTAGGAAGTGGTCGTATCTTGTTTGTCTACAGGACTCAGCGAGGAGCAAAGGATCAGAGCGCAACTCAGAGTGTGCAGGGAAAAACGTCGATAAAGAGGTACTTCTGTTCTCCTTCCTTCTCATGTGTTAGTTTGTATAGATTTGAAAGGAAGTCAGTGTCCACGTTAATCATTTTCTGTCTTAGAGTTAAGGTCAATCTCTTTGAGGTAATTTACCTATCCGCAGGGAGATTTTCCTACAACAGAAACTGGCGACTCCACTGGGGAGATAGCCTCAAATCAAAATTTCTTGTTTTGATTTCTCCTCATTTACCTTGTTCTACCCCTTGATTGTTTCATAACTGGTCCACTCCTCCTTTGATTGGTTTCATGAGCTAATTGTCTCCCTACCCCATCATACTCAGCCTAATTGTCGAGACTGAATTGCAATTTTTGGAATTTTTTACATTTTTGGGAGTTTTTGAACCTAGCGCCCCTGTCCCTGTGTTAACAGAGTGCCATCGTTCCCTAATAGCCTTGCACATATCACTATAATTCTCCTTTCCTTTGGAAACAGAGCACCAACCCTCCTTTGGCCAATAAACCTTCCAGAATTGTTGTTTCAGGGTTTTTTCTTTGTGTCTCTCTTGCTGGGTAACCTTGTGAGTCAATCTTTCTTCTTTCCAGCTTTGACATCTGTCTTTTTCTTGAAGAACAAACGTCTTGTTGTTTGGATTTTGTAGCCTTCTTCACTATTGTTGTTGAGTTTTTCTTCCATTTGGAGTTTGGAACCCATACATTGTCTTTCTCTCCTCATCAACTGAACGAAAAACATTGGTGAAGGTCATCAAAGATCTACATATCTTTCCATTTGGTTTTAGTCAAAATCATTGTTCTTCGACTTTTTATTTTGGGTGTGAAGTTTGATTTTTCTTTATTTGTTTCTTTTCTTTCACTTCTTGTTTTGATAACAACGAGAGGGTGTATTGTTTGCATGATTCTTGCTTGTGTTGGTCTAATTTTCATTCATACAAGAAGATAATTAGCAAGACGAGCATTGTGTTGAATTGATCATCATTCATATGCAAACAATAAAAAGGATCTTCATGATTGATTGTGCATGTTAGAAGGCATCTCAAAAGTTTTAGCATCACATCAGGATTTGATTGAAGAAAACTTGTTTGAGGACACTCCTTATTAGTGCTTGTTAGTGAAAATAACTCTCTCTCTCTCCCTTAGATAGATGTTCATTGAGAAGAAATGAATGCTTATCATTTTTTATGCATTTTTGGGACTGAGTCATAATTCCATTCGTTTCACTTCCATGCACCCCTTTTTGAGTAAAGAACAGCTATAAAAATCAACGCTAATTAAAAATTATTTAGAACTTTTTCTTTTCTAGGATCCTCCACCAACAGTAGATTAGGCTTAGTAATTTGGATTAGGCTGTGAGCATAACTCTCCAAAGTTTCCAAAACAAACAGTAGCATCCTGAGTTAGGGAGAGTCAAATCCAATTATCGTATAAGTCTGCCTGGGATCCCCCTCTAACACAGGGGTTACGCACGAGGTCGCATTTGGGTGAGCTATGGGGACTAATCCTCCGTGGTTTAACTGATTGTGGTGGTCAGATCGTATTATGGGGATCGCTTCAAGGTAAATCCACAATTACTGCGTGGAAGCCTTTTAGTTGATTTCAGGCTCGATACCCTGCTCATACGTTTGGATCGGACTGTCGATTGTTCCTGCCCAGGGGCTGACTACGAATTGGTAACCTTAGTGGCCATAATCTTTAGGGTCTTACACAAGGTGATAGTGACGGGAAGTCTCACTGTACCTAGAGAAGACATTGGTCAAACTCACTCAGGCTCCTTG
>SNQJ01S0001791.1:48622-63800 GCA_010110895.2 Picea sitchensis | reverse complement strand
GAGTGTTGATGAGGTCAACAAGATTAAAATGAAGAATCCAAAACCCAAATTCCCTTGCAGCCTTTGTAAGGGTGACCACTTTCTAAAGGATTTCCTCGGTCTTACCCAGGTATTATAAATGTGGTCCTCTACGTCATCGGCCTCTGTCGGTCATGTCGATGATACCCCGTCAACTAGTGATGTTCATATTGGTAAGAAGAATAAAAATGTCAAGTTCCCTTGCATGTTATGTAAAGGTAATAATTACTCTCACCTTTGTCCTCGCATGGACGAGGCTTCTTCTCTTTTGGAAAAACTTCAAATTACGAAACGTTATCGTAAGCTTTCCTCTGACCCATCATTGGTTGATGGACTGGTCAATCCGGTTCCATCCCCGGTCAATCCGATTGATCAGGTGGTCAATCTAGTTTCCTCCTCGATTGAACCACGAACCCAAGTAGCTGATCCAGTTTCATCATCGATCAGCCCCTCTCTTCATCAAAAGAGTGACACCAAAGTGGTCTATTTGTTTTCATCCTCGGTCGATCCCACTACCCCGTTAGAAAGTGACACCAAAGAGGTCGATCTGTTTCCACCCGTCGACCCCATTCTTCCCTTGGAGAATGAAGCTAAAATGGTCGATCCAGTTTCTCCATCGATCGATCCCATTCCTCCGTTGAGGAATGTCAAAGTGACTGATCCAGTTCCTTCCTCGGTTAGTCCCACTCTTCCTCTGAAGAGTGCCAAAGTGGTCTATCCAAGTCTACCATTGGTTGATCTGATCCAATCATCGGTCGATCCTACTCTCTCTCTAGAGAGTAAACCCGATACTGCCCATGTTTTTCTCATTAATACAGACTCTACCGTACCATGGGGCATTCCTCCTTCTCCTGCGAAACCCCCTCCAAGTACCGAAACCATCCTTTTTGATTGGGGTGCGCTAACTGGACCTCGTGTTCCCTCCCACATTCCTTTCCAGATTACAGTACAGGTTTGTGGTCGGGACGTTCCTCAATCGCTGATAGATGAAGGTGCGTTCGTTAGTATTTTGTCTTCTGTTGCTTGGTATGCTTTGGGTTGTCCGCAGCTTGCACCGGTTACATAGAATCTGTTAGCTTTTAACAGAAGAACTAGTCAACCTTTAGGGATCCTTCCTCAATTTCCTGTAACTTTGGGAGGGAAAACTGTCTTTATCGATGTCATGGTAGTCTGAGACCCCTTGGATTTCTCTTTACTCTTTGGGCAGGATTATGTTTATGCCATGAATGCTATTGTATCCACCCTTTTCCGTGTGATATATTTCCCTCACGATGGAAGAATTGTGACTATTGATCAACTTTCATTCATCGACCCTGACTGGGTTACCTCCCTAAGTGGTTATTATATGCAGATAGTATCGCCCCCGCCGCATATCAATTATGTGGTGTTGTCTCCCATGACCTCAACTTCCGATGATTTGGATCCGGTAGTTGACATGGTGATCTCTTTGGTAGGTTTATTGGAGCCTGATCTCCTTACTCCTATCATGACCCTCAACATGTGTTCCTTCCATAGTGATTGTCTTCCATCTGACGAATATCTCTTGGAAGCCATGACTGAGTTTTGTCCCTTGACATGGTACCCTTCCAGCGCATTATCCTCTTGGAAGCCCTGATTCAGACGAAACCATGAGCATAGTTTCTATTCTCTGTGGCAAGCTCGTTAAAAAATGAAACAGAGGCTTTGAGCATAGTTTTCTTCTCTGTAGCAAGCTCGTTAAAAAATGAAACAACAATCTGGGAATCGAACCTGGAACCTTGAGCATAGTTCTTTTCCTGTGTCAAGCTCGTTAAAAAATGAAACAATCACCTCTCCCTTTAAGTTGAGTCTTTCGCCAGATCTCGTAGATGTCGAGTCGAGTCTTTCGTTAGGTCTCATTTTTTAACCTTCATTTCATCCACCTGTATCCTTTTTCTCCATCTAGCACCAAAACTGGTGACAACCTCAAAGTCGGTGAATGAATTGAAGCTTGGGGGGCATGTCTCTAGCCTTTGATGATCATTCTGGAGCTAAGCCACTAGCTTTCAAGATGGGGGCATACCGAGCTTAGTCTTTGTTCTTTCTCGTGCTCGTAATTACATGAGAATGCAACCGGGTAAAATTTTATCTCTTTTTCGGACCCGTAAGAATACACGAACACATGAAAAAGGAACCCCCCTGGAGTCTACTTTAAACCCTTTTCAGACTCTCTAAGTATGAAAAGATTGTCGAGTGACCTTGCTTCCTTTCACACTCGTTAAAAGGTTAGAAAGGGCATCTTTCGAGCAATAGTTTACCCCTTTTTTGGTCTCGTTAGACTATTGTATGAAAAAGGAACTGAGAGAGTTCTCTTTTAAGTGTTTTTCCAAACTCTATAATCCCGAAAAACCTTCGATTTTTCTGTCTTTGGACTCGTTAAAGCGCACATCGACAGACCCATATGGGACCGATCCCTTACTTCTTCCGGTTCGTTAAACAAAGGAAGAGGAACTTACTGAAGGTGAGTTATATCGAGCATGTGTTATCCTCCTCGAGCTCATTAAATCAAAAAAGGTACTCGTCTATCTGGATGGGGGAAAAAATTGAAAGGAGCAAGCCATGCAGTCTCTTGAGAACATTGTCCAACAACTCTTAGAGTCGCCCTTGAACACGACACTTTTCCATATGCATGTATCATAATCTGCTGAACCTATGCACTGAGCCAATCCTTGAGTTCCTTTCACTCCTTTGGGTCACCTGACGCAAGTCACAGTATCCACTGCATAGTTTTGGTCCATGTCATGTTTTGTTGTTGTGCCTCAGTGTTCAAGGGAAGTATCCGCCTCTAGAGTCAGCCATCCCAAATATCTTGCCTCAAAACGTGTGTCATTCCATGTCCATTTGATCTACCAATTACATCTCTATGTCCGTTTCGTTTCGTTGATGGGGGATACATCAAGGCCCTCCCTCAACGAGTCTATTCCTGTCGACTCCAACACATTATCTGAGAATCAAACTTAGAAGCCTGTTAGTACTTTGGGACCTGCATGCCTCAATGGTAGGTCTCCTCACATTCGACAGTAGGTTTACATCATTGACCTCTGATCGGATGATTCCACGGATGTTTGACCTCAGCTCATCTATTCACATTCGTTGGAATGTACTAGGGTACCTTGCAAATCATTGACATTAATGGTGATTTCCCTCGCACTTGTTAACGGTTCACACCATTGACCGGTAATCAAGTGATTTCTGCCATGTTCGACATCAAGAAATCTATTCACATGGTTAGATTCGTACCATACTGGGATTGGTAAGAAGACCCTGGTTTGAGTGACCACTTTGATATGTACTTTTCCTAGGTTGCGAAGGAGTTTCTCTTGAACAATCACACATATACTGTTACATAGATCCACTTTGTATTGGTCGTGGCTATGTCTTATCATATCGTAGATCCACTGTGTATTCGTCGTGGCTACGATCAGTTCATGTCATCAGAGTATAGATCCACATTGTATCTTCGGTGGCTATACCTTCTTGTCAATACAATTATGGATCCGCAGTGTATTTTATGGCGGCCATATCTTGCAAGTCTTGATCACCCAAGCATAGGTATACCTGCTTGGGTTTTGAAATATATCATGATATTTGTTGGATGTTTGTGTGCAGCTTCCGTCAGGTTCTCCAAGTCTATACCCTTGCTTGAAAGTCTACAAAGAATTTCAGTTATCAGTTCGCATCTTCTAACTTCATACTTTGGGGGGCAATCTGTTACACATCAAAATTACTCACATTGATAGTGTCGCAAGTGTCATCATTACAAAGGTCGCAAGTGTCACATTTTTCTCACAAGGTCGCAAGTGTCGCATGTTGCTCACAAGTGTCGCAAACATCAAAGAAAGCATGTTCCCATGATGCCTATGTCGTGCCTATAATGACATGAGAAGGACACTTGAAACACCTCAAACATTTGATTTGGAACAGGAGAAATGAGTCAGCAGGCTTGAAAACCTTTTTCCTTCTGAAAGCACCTCAAAAACTGAGCTTTTGAAGAAGAGCGCCCCCCTATACCTCTTCTCGGAGCGTCAGTGCTCCCCCTTACACTGTCAGGGAGCATTATAAATCTCCTCTGGCCCTTTTGAGGGAGCGCTATAGATTTTGAAAGCACTGGCGCCCCCGTAAAGCCTACTAGGGAGCACTACAATGCTCTGATGGCCCTTTTGAGGGAGTGCTACCTATTCTGGGCAGTTGTTAAGCTGTTGAGATGAATGGGGGAAGCATATTTTCATTCTTGGAAGCCAGTTGGATTCGAATCCCTAGTCCAGCCATGAACTTAGGGCAGGTCCTCAACTGAAGGAGGAAAATCCTCAACTTCCCCAAGGATATCTCAAGTGGTTAAAGCCTCTCCAATGCTATATAAGCAAGATTTCTAATGGTGAAAGGGGACTGGAAAGAGAGAATCACACCAAACTTATGATATCATAAGTGGTGCTGGAATGGGGGAAGAATTGCTAGCATGAAACCTATGATCCCATAGGAAACACACAGTCAGCCAAAGGAGAGTGATCAGTGAAGCTGATGTCATCCAGGTTGTGGATATTTCAAGCAAGGGTTAGACGAAGGGGACTTGACAAAGCTGTCGCATTCGCATCTATGATTGTAAGTACTGTTGTCGTTATTCTCATCAATATGACACGCTTGGCCTGTTTCTTTCTAGTTTGTGTCTAATGTTACATGAACTTATCATTGATAGATAGATCTGCTTTCAAGCTAATATCAATAGAGTAGGAAGTGGTCGTATCTTGTTTGTCTACAGGACTCAGCGAGGAGCAAAGGATCAGAGCGTAACTCGGAGCGTGCGGGGACAAATGTCGATAAAGAGGTACTTCTGTTCTCCTTCCTTCTCATGTGTTAGTTTGTATAGATTTGAAAGGAAGTCAGTGTCCACGTTAAGAATTTTCTGTCTTAGAGTTAAGGTCAATCTCTTTGAGGTAATCTACCTGTCTGCAAGGATATTTTCCTACAACACACTTATCTTAGGAACCTTGAATATTAGTTTCTGAGAAGCTTGTTGTGTTTGAATTTGTTGCAGGGTTGCCTCCAATTGTTTTGTTTGAGTTGGTTGCAAGATTGCTTCCATATCAACACAAATTTCTAGGTTTTCCATCTTATCAAAACCCTCAACCATTTTCATGCTTATAAGGGGCATGTTTTTTCATCAATATTCTCTTGGATATGATCTAGTGTGGATCATATCTTCTTCCCTGTAGCTGTGCAAAACCAAAATCTTTGAGCCTTGATTGAATCTAAGATAAGAATGATCTAGTTTTCACAATGAAAGGGCTAATGATAAAAGGGAAATTGAGGTTGGATGCTTTGCGCAACTTCAGGAAATGAACTGTCTCAGATATAATTCTTTTCCTGATGAATTCAAGGGAAAATATTCTAGGCATCAGAAAAATAGGCAACAGATAGGTGGATTCATGACAACCATAAACCCAGATTACTTTTGAGTGCATGAATAGTACCCAGTCCCCCACTCTGTTCTCTGGATTTGGATGTAGATAGCTCCTCATGTCATCAAAAACTCTAGGTAGGCTAGTGTTGAAAATCAAACTGTAAACTCTAGACATGAATTTGTTGATGAACATGAGCAATGTAATCCTTTGGCATTCATTTGATACAAATGTTTCTTCAATAAATTCTCTCTTATTAGTCTCTAGGAAAATCTTCAACAGGTAGGTGTAGTATCTGAAATGCCTTAGAGAGAAAAAATTCACCAGATGTTATGGATATTATCAACTATGGATTTATCAAAACTGATGTAGACTGACATACCAGACTCTGACTTAAAAAATGTTAAAAGGAAACAGAGTATAAATTTGACCACATGTTTATCATTGTCTAGACCTAAAATTTAAATCAGAAGGGAACAAACCCATTGGACTTCAATAACCATTATACTCACATTCATTGGCAATGATAGACCCTCTGAAAAATGTTTTGGTTTGACAATTGTCTGTAAAACAAAATCTCGGACCTCTGATGAACATTCTCTATATACCCTAATTAGATTTTATTCATTGTAATGTTCAGACATTGGGGAGAAAGACTCCGGTATACCAAGGGAATCTCGAATCGACAGACTCTCTACCCTGCAAATAACCTCGAATCCTTGTTTATTCACGACGAATATTTCTTCATGTGAATACTGTTCGACGCACCAACTTATACATTCGGGAAAAGTGAAAGCGATTTCGACAACATAAGGGATTATGGTGTCCTAGACTCCTTCAAGGAACAGTATACAACTTCCTACATTATCAGACAAGTTGCTTCTGGACACATGTATGGGAGAAATGGTAATTTCGGTATCAAAGACGTATGAATATCGGTCAATTATGGCTTCTTCACTCTCTACAGGATCTTGCTTTGTTACTGAGGTTATGATAGGATCCATGGTTGTGATGAAAAATACCTGGAAACGAGTGGAAATGGTGTGTAATTTGTGTATTGTTGAGTTGCGGTTGAATGAGGGTGGTCACACCAAGTTTCAAACGGTCTAGTGTTCGAAATATTAATAAAATACATACAAAATTCCCTTTTATACTTTTCCAAATTCCGGGGGCATGAGAAAGTGGTTTGGGGCAACCTATTTTTCACCTTGAAATGCGCCTAGTGGCACCATGTATCCCCGAATTAAAACCATGGTTTAAATTCCGTCACTCTTTATAAAATTAACCTTCGTTTAGTTTCTCCCCCCGAAATCATCTTCGACTGTTAATCTGGAGAGTTCACAATCCACGACGTATCAGGTGCCATCAACTTAGCGCTCCTGGCAGTTTTAGCCTTTCCTTGCCAGATTTACTCCCCTCCCTAGTTTATCAGGCTTCCAAACCAATTTAGTGTCTCGCTAGATACTGAAATATTGATTTCACATAAAAACTTTAATGGTGACTAACATGGGCTCCAACTGGGGATGCTATCCTCCCAGCGAGGTAGAAAATAACGACAAACCAAGTGCTTTCCCATTGGTATTTGTTTCACTCATGCAACTTAAATCGATCAATCTTTTATTCACAAAATTTCGTTCACATAACTCAAATTATACTCAACATAACTTAGGGCCTTCGCTTCGAGCTTCAATTTCTGTTGATTTGATTTCGCTTACTTCAACTGGAAAACAAAAATGGTTATATACAATGAATGGAAAGGGTGAAAATTCCTTTAAGCAAGATAATGCTTGAGAAACCTGCCATTCACAGGTCCTCCACCAATGAGATATCCATTATGTTCATGTAGCATATAGTCATTATCTCCATGGTATGCCACAAATTTGAAAGGTCCTAGCCACAGATGGTCAAATTTCCCATGCTTTCCTTTGTCTTCATTCCTGGCATCCCATTTCAACACCAAATCCCCCACTTTGAAATCATATTCCTTAGCATGCCTGTCAAAATCCTTTTTAATTATGTCTTGGTGTAGTTGAGAGTCATTGAGGGATTTCTCTATTGTTTGTTGGACATTGATTACTTCATGTGTCCTCCTTTGAGTGACATCTGGTTCATCATCTTTCTCCTGTAGCAATCTCATCACTAGTAATCCTAATGAAGTAGGAAAAACTGTCTCTGTTCCATACACAATATGGAAGGGTGAAGTGGCAATAGACCTTTTACTAGTGATCCTGCCAGCCCGCAGTGCATGGATAAGCTTTTATTGGATGAATCAACCAACCCATTACCTTGAGGGTAATAAGTTATGGAATGGCCAAGAGTTATATTGCAATCACTGCAAAAAAATTCCATCTATTTGGACTTAAATGTTGTTGCATTGTCTGTAATGATTTTGATTGGACAACCAAACCTAGACAAAATAATGTTTTTCAAAAACTGAATGATAATAGTATCTGTGGCTTTCCTTATGGGAATTGCTTCAATTCAGTTGGTGAAGTAATATGTGGCTATCAATATCCATTTGTGTTGAGCTAAGGACTGTGGATGAATTTCTCCTATGAAATCAAGGCCCCATTGTCTAAAAGGTGCTTCAACAGATATAGGCTTCAAGGGAAAAGGTTGTAGCTTTCTCTTCCCTTCAAATATTTGGCATTCATGACAGCTTGAAACCTTTTTTTAAACATCATAAAAAATGATAGCCCAATAGAAACCAGCCCTCAATATCTTATGCACAGTGGTTTTCCAATAATGTTTCCCTCCACAATCACCTTTATGAAACTCTCTGATGTTTTTTTCTAGTTCTCCTTCCAGCAAAAAAACTCATCAAGATTCTTCCTAGATCCTTCCAATACAAGGATTGATTTAGAATACAAAACTTTGTTTCTTTTATCTTCAAAAACCTAGCCTTGGTTTTGCTCAATTCAAGAGGAGCCTCCAAATTTCTCAACACATAAATAATGTCAGCATACCATGGGGAGTCAAGGAATTTTTGGCATACCCGAGGGACCTTTTATTCTTCTAAATATGTTGATAAATCAACAATGAAATTAATTCCCAAGAGCTCACAATTTGTCTGTGTTGTCGGGTTCATATTTTGATTGTTTTATTGCGATGATCAAATCATTTTTGCATGCAATATTATATACGTTATGCTCTCATTTAGCCAATTTGAAGCTATTCTCAAAGCGTTATATATCAATTCACCATGAATTCACAAAAGGTATGTAACTATCATTTTTGAAATAGTTTTTTGATCAATTCAATTTAGTTTGATGTTTATGAAGATCTAATGCATGGTTTGCATGCAATGGGGAAAAATTCTGATCCGATCCTCCATCCAGACCTTCATCCAACACTATTACAAGAAGAAAAATTCAGGCTTAATGTTTGGGAGGATGAAGCAGAATCAAAAAAATATGGAACATGGGTTTTGTGCGTAATATGCCCAATTAGGTCCCAAGGAAAAAGTTTCCTGAAATTATGAATGGATTGAGATAATTTCGTGGTTTTCAATTCTCCATCCGATACTTCATCCGACACTCCATCCACCACTAAAACCATGGGCAAGTTGGTAGTTTTTATATCCACGGCATGTGCTGGGAGAATCAACAACAAGGGTTTTTCTCATGCTCATGGCCTCCAACTATTGAGCTCTTGACATCTTGATTTGAGATGTTATACTGAGTGTTGAGTGGCTCGTTTGGTTTCTAGAATCCATATGCAGCTAGAACGCATTTAATAGAATGTGTTGTTTTTAGAGGAGGTCGGCCCTTCCAGTGATCGACCTATTGAATTGTAACTGTATAAATACCACAACACTAGTCAGAAAAATAGCCAAGGATTGTTAAGACTTGCCAGGAACTGCTAGAATCGTTTTTGTTGTGTAATTTCCACAGACTTGTGCAAAAATGTGTTTTTCAATTTAAATGCCAGAAGTGTGTTTATTCAGCTCATGATTCATTGTTGAGAAGTAACCATGAATTGCTGGGGGGGGCACCAGTGGTATGGGTGAATAGTTAGATAGTTAACTTGTGCAATTGCTATTTCTTTGATTTTCCCATACATGTGTTTTTATCATTTTTACTTGTTGTGTATTTGTTGTTCATAATTTAATTGTTTTGATTTCCTTTTTGCAGGTTGCTTGTAAAGGATAGTTAATATGTTGTGCCTTTTACATTAATGAGTAATTAGATTCCAAGCTTAGCCACTAACCTCGTTGTGTGATTAAATGATAGTTAGAATTTCTGCATGTTGAAATAGAAGAGTTAAAAGTTAAAATAGAGTTAAAACAAAGTATTAAGTTAATAGTTTCTTTGGCAAGGTGTCGATGGATGTATAGTTGCTAGCTTTGATTTTAATGCTTCATTTTCTTATATAGTTTGATTCTTTAGTTTGTTTATCAATTTTCCTGTCATATGTTGAAATAGAAATAGGAATTGAATTATGTTTTTATGAGTATTTCAATTTGTCATTTGAATTGTTAATAGTAGTGTTAGTTTAGTTTATTTCACAGAATTTCCATTCTAGATCTAGATTGCAATTTTAATTCGAAGTTTGATTTTAAGTTTAGTTTTTAGTTATAACTCTCTAATAGTGTGAATTTTCTTACATTGGCATAAGAGTGCATTTGAATTAAATAGAATAATGTTTTCCTATTGTTGATGGTTAATGCATAAATTGAGAGATCACATGGATTTTCAGGGTAATTGATATTTCTTCTATAATGGCTAAGTTCTCACTAGATTGTTTGATTCATACTTTTCATTTCTCTATAGAAGTTAATATTGAACTTATCCTTCTTGAGTTATCATTAAATGGTAAATTCCATCATGATATCATAAGACATCGAAGACATAATCATCAACATTATATTTGAAGTTTTCTTGTTATTATAGATTAAAGAGTAGTTTTTGATTAACTTTGAATATTGCCATGATTCTTTTAATTCAATAGATTAAGATTTCCTTTCGTAGATTAGAAGTAATTATGAAGTTTATCTTAAGAATAGATTTCACTTGCTTAATAGTTGATTAGTTATATGTTGAGTAGGTTTTATTTGAGTTTACTTGCTACATAAGTTTTAATAGGGTAGTTTCTTTCTTGTTTACTTGTTTTAATAGGGAAGTTGCTTGCTTGTTTATTTGCTTATTTTTTGCTGCTCTTTGATTTTGAATATGATTAATTAGATTAGCTTGTTGTTGATATTGCTCATTAAATAGATTAATTAGATAGTTTTATTTTTCTCATTGTAATGATTAAGTTAACTTGCTTAAAGTAGGGTTTTCATTTTCTTTCTTAGGACAATCCATCGATCCATTGTTCAAAAGTTACTTAGGGTAGATAGTTTAAGCTCCTTGATAGTATTTGCTCATTTCATAGTCTTTGCTTAACTAGATTAGCTCTTAGATAGCCCATTTCCTTAGTTAGACTATACTATCTCTAGCCTTTCTTCCTTGGCACATATAGTGCTACAACTCTAAGTTTAATTAGCCCAGGTTGACAATTTAATTGAGGGATTTTAGTGTATATAGAACACCCATTATTTTTGGCTTCGTTGTCAGGGAGTTGTCTCAAGATAGGAAATAGATCATTTCTAAAACTTAGAATTAGTTTGGTGGNAACCTGTGCATCTGTTATAGAAGGTTCCACCAAACCCAATGGTAGATTTTTTTTTTTGTTTTCTTTCATGAATAGACCTAGGGACCCAAAAGGTAGATATATTAAATCTAAATAAGACCTTTCAACCAAGTTTCCTTCTGACCTTTTAGGGGGAAGGAACATTCCACTCATAAACTCCACAGACCAATACCGAAAGACAGGAACTATCTCAACCCAAAGAGCTAAAGAAATATTTGAAGAGACTAAGATAGGGAGCACTATAGAACATAAAATTGGAGCATCAGTAATAGTGGGACAAGAGGAAAGACCACTCAAGACCTCCGCAAAACCAAACAACACAACCTTTGTTTTCTTACTGCCACCATGAGAATGAATTCGAAGGTGACCATTAGTTTGGAAGAACTCTCTCAAATCCTAGCAACAACTAGGATATCTTCTTTTTAGGAAGAACACATCCTGACAATAGCCAAGAACTTGTCTACCTCTCCAGAAATATTAGAAGAATCAAGGTCCTATGAGCTACAAAATGATTTTCCTTGCTAAAATGTGAAGGAAGATGAAAAATTATGGACTACATCCAGTGGAGAGCAATCATTAAGAACTGAGATTGAGGAGTTCTCAACATCCATCTTAGAAAATCTTTATGTACTTCAGAAATCAATCATCCAGAAGAAGAGGATCTGCATAGCATGATGAAGGAGAGCATAGAAATTATTGTTGATGAACATCAAGATTACATTGAAATTTGGTTTCAAGAGGTCATCAGGCCACAATACTATTCTCTTCTTCAACACCTTCTGATGCCAAAACAAGTAGGTTGGTTGGTTCTTCATATCCAAGTAATCACTGCAGTAACTTTTTTATATGTGGATATGAGTATGTTTCTTATCTTGCTTCGCACATGGTTACATTGGAAAATTTATTACACTTGAATAAAGATTTTCCTTTCTTTTCAGGTAGGGTAGGATAATAAATAAAAGCTGCATGTTGTTAGTTTAGCTTAAAGTCTAATGCAACCTCATTTTACATTTTCTTTTAATAAAAGAACTATGAGATACATGTTCCAATTACTTGATCTCATTGATCTCATTATTTTTTTATATTTTAGAGTGTGGTTTTTGACAAACAGTTCTAGAGATATCTGTAGGTATTTATTTCACCAGGAGTAGACAGTTTCAAGGAAATATAAAAGAAGGATTTTTCTTCAAAACATTGCTATACTTGAACCTTGTTGTCTGCTAAGAATCAAATGAATAATGACTTGTTGTAATTAGCCATATTTTTGCAAAGATTTTCATCTTGTTTTTCTCAAGGAATCTTAAATAGAAACTGCTCTTAAAAACCTTCACCACTATTTAAGGAAGTGATATCGTACCCATCAAGCTTAGAGGCCACTTGTACAGTTTCCGCAAGAAACCTAAGTAAGTGAGTGAAGTATCTTTATTAAAGAGTAACAAGGAGGTCTGATTAGCGGTTAGCCATGGAAACATAAAAAAAAATGAAGAAAGTGAGTTGAACCTAAATATACCTTTCTATTCTTTCCCAATGGTACTACCCAATACACACTAAAAATACGTGATCATATCATATATTTAGATAGGCTAAGTCTGATTAAGTACCCCTTACATCAGGACAATCACTAAGGAATATATAACAGAAAGTCATCCTCTAACATAAATACCATCCCAATAAAAAAAAAAAATTGTTTTCAGAGATGTCCCCCCATCTTCTTACACAAAGAAATCTTACATTAAAATCTTAAAAGATGGAGGGTCAGTCTTTGAGGGTGTAAGAGGCTAACCCACCGAGATACTGAACAGGTCTTCTGGAAGAGGGTATCGGCCTATTGTTACACATTAATTTGGTCACTCTGATGATGACTTTACAAGCATGTAATCAGGTCCTCAAAATCATCTTTTTCCTGAGAAAAGTGGCTACTTTCCTCCCCTACAAGACTACTTTTTAGAAGGATGTCATAGGCTACCCATAGTTTACAGTGCGGAAATCCATGATTTTGGTAGGCTGCTCTATAGCTAGCCTGCGGGATTTTCGCAGGCTACTATGTAGATAGGGTGCGACGGAATTTGAAAGCCAAAAGAGGAAAGATGTTCAAGAAGTTTCTAGAAGGGGAATCTTATGGAATGTGAGGTGGTGTCTGTATGGTTACGATCCTACTGACTTCTCTGATTTGGTGGGATCATCCTCATCCCTTGAACCACTTCAACTTCTCCTATATAATAATGGGCTTCTCATGGAAAAGGTTAAGAACAGTTAAGAAAAGTTGAGCAAAGGATTGTTGGAAGAATAGGCTGGAGATTGTGTGAAGAATATTATTTTAGTTGATACTTGAGGTCTACATTTTCCCATCAATATTTTGAAGATCATATTCATGCAAATCTCAGAACAAGTATATGTGTGTGCTGGAACAAAGTACCACTAAAAGGGAACTTGTGACATCAAGGCATTTTGGTTACATCTTCCACTTTTATTCATATAATACAACGACATGTTTCTTTCCCATAAAATTATTCTCATTTTATTACATGACTCCTTGATCACATGTTTAAGTTTCCATTGAATCTATCATAGTTTCTTTCACTTTGGTTGGTTTGTGTCATTGCAGATCTGGTTTCACAAGAGCACCGAAGCGAAGCGAGAACAACAAAGATACAAGGAAGTGATCTCAAAGGCAAGTCATCAATTCCTTCTTTGACACTTAGATCAATGATTGTAACTTAGGGAAAGCATAATGTCCTGTCCTATTTTGTTCTATATCTAGGTGGATCTAGGAAGATTAGTTTATGTCTACATTTACCAATTTATCCTATAAAAAAATTTGTGACTCCACTGGCACATTTACCGATTTATCCTATAAAACAATTGGCGGCTCCACTGAGCGAAGCGGGAAAAACAAAGATACAAGGAAGTGATCTCAAAAGTAAGTCATCAATTCCTTCTTTGACACTTATATCAATGATTGTAACTTAGGGAAAGCGTCATGTCCTGTCCTATTTTGTTCTAGATCTAGGTGGATCTAGGGAGATTAGTTTATGTCCACATTTACCAATTTATCCTATAACAAAATTTACCGATTTATGATGGCATTCCTTTGAGTGAACCCAAAAATAGGCTTTACTTGAAGAAGTACTATGCTTAGACTCTCTCTTTATGAGTGCTTGTACTTTTACTGTACCATACTCTTGTGTGTTACTTTTGTGTGATTTTCATTATTTGGTTTCCACCCCCAACTGCTTACCATGCATTGTGCTTGGTTTCCAGATGTCGGTGTCCTCACTACCCTACATTGGATTCATCGATGGTGCTAGTCATAGCACTCAAAACCTAGCTTCTGCTGCTTGGGAATTCTATGCACCTACCAATGAACTTATCATTTCACAAGGTGTTTTCCTCGATTGTGCAATCAATAATATTGTGGAATATAGTGCAGACATCGAATTATTGACCGATGTTATTTCACTTGGAATTCATTGCTTCGTTGTATGAATTGATTCGCAGCTAGTAGTGATCAAGTTCAATAATGTCTATACTATCTGAAGTCCTACTTTGTTATGGGTATATCTACAAATTCGCTTCTTGGAACGTTATTTTGACTATATTTAATATCAAAATTTACCGATTTATCCTATATTGATTATATTGAAGGTTGACGATATACCACCTTCATTGACTCAACAACCTCCCTCAACTTCACCTCCCAATGGTCCTGTTCATCTAGAACGATCGAGTCTCGATACAATTTTTTGCCCTTGTTAATGTTTATGCCATTATTATAGTTCTTTGCATTTCATAAGATAAGAGCATAATAAGAACAAGATCACTGAGAAATACACATTCACAAGAGACACAACCTTTATCCTGGGAAACCCTCTAGGGGAAGAAAATCCAGCAAAAACTTCCTTATCATAAATAGATTATACAATGTTCAAGAGATAACTCAAACCAATACAGAAAGTCCTCCCCAAGAGATGCACCACCCTTCTTCTCCTCTCTCCAACTTCTAATTGCAGCTTGCCTCATAAGAGAATGAGCAAGTGAGTTGTGTGCAAGAAGTGAGACGCTAGCCTCTTATTTATATCAACCTGGCATGTGTGGAAGGTCACCATCTGGTA
>SNQJ01S0001791.1:15729-48612 GCA_010110895.2 Picea sitchensis | reverse complement strand
TTCAAAGTTTTCCTACTCAATGGAAGGCACTGCTAAAGGCTATCACTAGAATTGATCCTACAGATACAAATTTGATAATTTTTTACCTCGAAGATAACATTCTGAGATTCCCCCCTCAACTAACATTCCAAATACAAGTTGTTGTCTCTGACAACAACATCTGTAGGACTTTTATTGATGAGGGTGCATCCACATGTGTGATTTTTGTTGAATGTTGGAAGGCCATTGACTCTCCTCCTCTTACAGAATCACATAACATGCTTAAAGCCTTCAATGGATTTGGCTTTAAGCCCTATGGTGTACTTACTTTGTTGTCTATTACGTTGGAAGGAAAATTAGTCAATGTTGAAGTTGAGGTCTTTGATGCACCTCTCAATTATAACCTCTTACTTGGCCATAGTTGGATTGATGTGATGCACGCCGTTGTGTCTACCCTTTTCCGTGTTTTATGTTTTCCACATCAGGGAAAGGTCATTACTATCGACCAACTAGCCTTTTTCAACTCTGACACTTGTGCTAAAAACATACCTTTTATCGCGAAGACACCACCTGGGTATGAGAATGTCAGTGTGGGCCTACTTAAAGATTCGACTCTGATGGGTACGTTCCCAATCCCACCTCCTAATGCTCCACCTCCTTAAGTTGCCTCGATCAACATGATTTCCACCTCCGTTCGCAAAACTCACACATCTTCTGACTTGTGGGTAATACCTTAACCTGGTGATTATCCTCACTATGGAAACCAAATGCCTTCATGTCTAGTTGAATCCACCTATCAAGCCATTCAATCGTCAACCCCTTCTACCCTCTCTCTCGGTGATTCGTCTCCAGAATTTTTCCCATGAACGATATGATTATGTCAGTTATGTCGATGGAAGACACCCCTTGGAATGATGGACATCATCATTCCATTCTCTTCCTCGAACAACACACCATCGAGAGTTAACAACGGATCTCGACTCCGTCAACCATTACTGTCATTTCCTCTATTCCTGAGTCATCACACGACGTGTTATATGAAGGGAACTTAAGTAATATTTCGCCCACCATCCCCCTCGACATATCCATTAAACCTAGAGTTTTTGAAAATGTTCACATCTGAGATTCATTCTCCACTAACGAGGTTGTCATATAAATCAATTTTCCAAGAGTTTCATGACATCTTCGCTTAGAGCTATGAATAAATGTCGGGTATTGACCCTGATATTGTTGTACATGAAATTAAGACATACCTGGGCACTAGACCCGCCCGACAAAGACTTCATCTGGTCCACCACCATAAAGCAACTACTATTAAGCTTGAAGTCGAAAAACTTCTTAAATCTGGCTTTATTTATCCCGTGGCTTTAACCGATTGGGTATCCAATCTCATTCCGGTTAACAAAAAACAAGGTATGATCTATGTCTGCGTTGATTATAGGGATATCAATAAAGATTGTCCTAAGGAAAAATTTCCCACCCCCTTCATTGACCAAATCATCAACGATTGGGCCGAGAGTGAAATATTCTCTTTAAAGGTCAGTTTCTCTGGCTATAATCAAATCAACATCATGCCCGCGGATCAACACAAAACCGCTTTTATTTTTCCTCGGGGAACCTTTTCCTACTAGAAACTACCCTTTGGTTTAAAGAACGTCGGTGCGACTTTTCAACGTGCCATGTGTTATGCTTTTAATGACATTAATGACATTGTACATCCATATCTAGATGACCTATCAGTGCATTCCATGCATTGTAGTGACCATCCGACACACCTCTGAGCCATTTTCCTTTGTTGTTGATTCTATCATATATGCTTAAACCCACACAAATGTGTTTTTTGTGTGGAGTCAAGCTGACTTCTAAGTTTTATCGTTTCATGCCAGGGGGTCAGGGTTGATCCTTTGAAGGTCGAGGCGATCCTCAATCTCCCTCCTCCTTATTCACTTCGCCAACTTCAAAGTTTGCAAGGGAAGGAAAAATGTTTACATTTTTTCATCACAAACTATGCTCAATTAACAATCGGATTTACTCTACTTCTAAACAAAGGTTTTGAGTTCATATGGGATTCCACTGGAAACAAATATTTCGAAGCTTTGAAACTGACTTTAACCCGTACCCCATTACTTTTCCCACCCGATTATAGTTAAGATTACTTCCTATATCTCACTGCTTCAGACTCTACCATCTCCATGGTTCTAGTCCAAGAATATGATTCACACGACGAACATGTCATCTATTATTTGCTTCGGAGTCTCACGACCAATGAAACCAAATATTTACTTGTTGAAAAATTGGCCCTAGCAGTTGTTCAAGTTGTCCAACGTTTTCGTCACTACATATTATTACGCAAGACCATTGTAATTTCTGATTGCAACACCATGCAACACATTCTTACATGCCAATTCCTAGGGGTCAAGTACTCTAAATGGATAGTGATTCTCCAAGAGTTTAACTTAGAATTCGAACACGCTAAGTCTAATAAATCTTTGGTGTTTGTCGAACTGATGTGTGACCTTCCCTTCACTGAGACAAAAAACGTAGCAAAAGATTCTTTACTTGATGAATCTCTTTTTTTGATTAGTTTCGATGACCTTTGGTATGGAGATATCATTATATATCTCTAGACTCAAAATTTTTGCCCCAATATATCTAGCGTTGATAGTCATCCTATACGGTATAAATCTCGTCAATATATCATCCGCACTGACACTCTTTATCATTGTGGGGTTGACTCTGTTTTTTGACGATGTCTCACCTATGACGAGGCTGAAAAAGCATTGAATGACTGCCATTCTGGAGCATGTGGTGGTCACATGTCTGGGTATGATACTGCCCAAAAGATCTTACGAGCAGGGTATTTTTGGCCTTATTTATTTAAGGATTGTATTACTGCCATCCAAAAATGCCATGATTTCCAAACATACAATAATAAAATAAGATCACATCCCACTCCCTTACACCCTGTAGTTTCCGTCAAACCTTTCGCAAAATGGGGTATCGATTTCATGACAAGTAACCCTCACTCGGCTGAGGGGCATGGATACATTATCGTAGTCATAGATTATTTCACGAAATGAGCCAAGGTGATGCCTACTTTCGACAATACTGGGAAAAATGCAGCCCTTTTCATATTTAATCATATTATTACTTGATTTGGGATCCCACAAGCTCTCATTATTGATCACGGTAGTCATTTTCGAAACTTTATGATGTCTGAACTTACCGACAAGTTGGGTCTTCAGCATGAAAACTCAATCCCCTACTATCCACAGGCCATCAGCTAAGCTGAAGCAATAAATAAAATCCTTATCACTATGCTTCGTTAGATAATAGGAATCCATAAGACCAGCTGGCACACAATGTTGTTTTCATCATTATGGGCCTATCAGACATCTGTAAAGTATGCTATGGGATTTACCCCCTTTCAACTAGTTTATGGAATTGAATCTATTCTCCCGATTGAATGTGAAATACCATCTTTGAAGCTAGTCGTCGAACTTATCCCAAACACCTCTGCCGAAGAAGAACGCCTATTGTATCTTATGAAATTAGATGAGACCTGTCATGATGCCACCCTAGTTATTGAAACCCAGAAGAAACGGGTAAAATCCCAATATGAAAAGCATGTCAAGCCGCACGTTTTCTCTGAAGGAGATTGAGTTCTCCTCTATGAACAAGATCGTGATCTACTAGGAGTCGGAAAATTCAAAGCTATGTGGCATGGTCCATATATCGTCAAATGCGTTTTAGAGAAGGGAGCTTACAAGTTAGTAGATTATGATGACATTCCTGTGAGTGAACCCAGAAATGGGCTTTACTTGAAGAAGTACTATACTTAGACTATCTCTGCATGAGTGCTTGTACTTTTACCATACCATACTCTTATGTGTTACTTTTGTGTGCTTTTCTTTATTTGGTTTCCACCCCCAACTACTTACCTTGCGTTGTGCTTGGTTTCCAGATGTTGGTGTCACTACCCTATATTGGCTTCTCCAATGGTGCTAGTCGTAGCACTCAGAACCTAGCTTTTGCTACTTGGGAAATCTATGCACCTACCAAAAAACATATCAGTCTACAAGGTCTTTGCCTCGATCGTGAAACCAATAATATTGCAAAATATAGTGCAGTCATCAAATTATTGACTGATGTTATTTCACTTCGGATTCGTCGCTTCGTTGTACGACTTAATTCACAGCTAGTAGTGTTCCAGTTAAATAATGTCTATACTATTTGAAGTCCTACCTTTTTACGGGTATATCTACGAATTCGCCTCTTGGAACGTTATTTTGATTATATTGAATATCAACACATTCCTAGATGTCTAAATACATTAACTGATGCTCTAGCTAATTATGTGTTAGACAGATATTTGAGATAATTATAAATAAAATCACACATTACACATTGTATATAGAAGCAGAGTAAGCCAGTAGAAGCCTCATGTATATATATATATAATGATAAAATGTTTTACAAAACTGTTTTCCATCCAAGGACCAAAATATCAAAATATGAAGCCCATGGCTTGTACAAAATAGCATCATGGGTACTTCTCACGGTAACATACTACTGCTCGTGCCACCCTATGAAGTAACATACTAAGTGAGTTAGACACGCCTACAGTATGGCGTTGATAACGCCTCAAGATCTCCTTGATCAAGATGTCAGGAATGCCTGTTGTCAGACCCTCTAGGTTCTGCTCCATTTCCTCATAGTCGTCGACATACCACCCTGCTACTACACCTGCTTCTCCTCGTCTCTCGATCGGAGATGTGCCTGGAGGCCGATGTGGCCCTACATATGCATGGTCAATTTTTTTTTTATTATTCTTTGGATGGAAAACACAAAAACATCTTATATCCTAAAAAATCCACAAAAACATTATAAAGAACAAAATGTCTTTCTTACCTAGATTTCCCCACTGAAATCCATCAGGGAGAACCAAGTCGAGATCACCCTGAAAATCCAAGCCAACATACACATAATCATTAATCATCAAAATTTGGGGCCTTAACCAGTCCAAAAATGCATCATTTTACTTGACAATGGGGCCCGCTACATGTCGTGCCATAAGGTCACACCACCGTTTCAATCTTGGGTCTCGTGGGGCTAGTATTTCCCACTCTACCTATAGTTGCAAATGAGGGACTCTTTCTAAGAAGAAAGACACCAAAATGGACCCATACCCAAACTTCTTTAGGTCTCCATTCTTGCTTTTAGTGAGTTGTGTCTTCATACTATGAAGCACACTGTCACACCAATTGAACACCTGAGGTTCTGTACATTCAATGGAGTATTGAAAATAACTCTGGAGGGCCATGTGCAGTGAATCGCGTCTCGCCATTCATGTGATAGTAAAGAGAATGGTTTTGAGAGTCAGATCCCGAACTCCTCTGATGGCCAATTTACCTTTGCACCTCTCTGCCTCAGGTTCACAATGTCGATGGATGTACTTTCTCATCGAACCCTTGTTAGAGTCACATGTGCCCCATGATGGGATAGTCCTATCAAAAGGTAAATATCTTCGATGTCCAAGGAGAGAACATGAACACCCACATGAAACACTTATTGGTTCACGTCCCACATGTGGACCAAGTACTCTAGTAGTCTCAGCTGGGCTCTCATGGCATGGATCTTGAATAAATTTAACAAGTCACACTGCCGAATAGAATTGATGGTTCCTGGATCATTCAAAGCCATGAAGTCATCATCCTCATTCTCTCATTCTCTCCACTCCAACATTTTGGCAATCAAACACCTACATGGAGATGAGAGAAGATAGTTAGCAACTTTTATCATCTTCTTTTTGGTCCAAGGCATGCATTTCTTTTTTGGTTTTCATCTGCCGCAACCAATCTTTATTTACAGTGCAGGATTTCCATAGGTGAGCCATTGGGCACCTGCAAAAATCCTTGATTTCCATAGGGCCCGATACTAGTCACCTACGACGGCCCCAGTGCATGCCTATCAGCCCAAAAACTCACCCAAAAAACATCTTTTAACCACTAAAAATGAATTTCAATCCATTCAAAAGGAAGAGGATGAAGAGATTACCATCTTGATGGAGATCGTTCGTCAAATGGTCACCTATGCTCCTCGCAATCGACAACCAAAGTAAGGGGTAAAAAGGGGGATTTTAGAGGAGTTATTGACCAAAAGAAAATGAAATGGTTGTTCGACAACATAGGTATTCCAACAGAGGATGAACACCTTCAGTAACCACTCACATAACCAGATCAAAGATCAACACACCAATGTTTTCACATGGTAAAACACTTCGGGGAAACATCCATAGCCCCAGCCAACATGACCACTTGGAGAAGTTTATTAATGCAAAGAAAAATATTACAAAGAGATTTTACAAGAGAGTTTCTCACAATCGATCATTCAAAAAATGACCCTCCATGCTCTTTAAATAGAGATCATGGACCAATCGGGTGTCAAGCCATAGATCAATGGCCATTAAGATCGAGGAGAGTATGAACCGTCGGATCACTCTATGTTGAGAACATATCATGACCATCAGATTTCCTAACTACAAATGCATACTAATGCATACTAAAGAAACACACTTTTACCTAACGACACATTAGACCAAGTAGATCTTAACTGACTCCTAAGTGTCTAAATATCCTAACATCCCCCTTTAAGAAAAACTTGGGATAGGATTGAAGGATTTACAATAGTGACACAATAAGAGAAGGAAGGAGGCGTTAGAGCCTATCCCCCCTTAATGACAACTTCCTGAACTCCTAACATAGATCGAAGTTTGGAGAACTTTTCTTCTGTAAGAGACTTTGTGAAAATGTCTACAACTTGATCTTCTGTAGGGAAAAAGAGCACTTTAATAACTTAATCATGAATGAGTTTTTTGATTAAGTGTATGTGTAGCTCGATGGGCTTGCTGTGTTGATGTTGAACTGGGTCTTTGGCAAGCTTGATGGAACTTTGATTGTCGTACCAAATGTTGGTCGCATGTTGCTTCTCAAATCCAAACTCTGAAAGGATCTGTCGAAGCCACAAGGCTTCCTAACTTGTATTTACCACTGATTGGTACTCTGCTTCTGCTAAAGAAAGTGCCATAGGCTGTTGTTTCTTACAGGCCCAAGTGACAGGTCCTGAACCAAGGCTGAAAACATAACCTGTAGTAGACTTCTGGTCATCAGGGTCACTAGCTCAATCTAAATTAGTGAAACCAACGAATAAAGGAGTCCCCCCTGAACTATAATGTATCCTGAATTGAACGGTACCATGGACATAGAGAAGTATCCTTTTAGCCACTTTCCAATGGCTTTCATGGGGTTTTTTCATATACCGGGCAACAACACCAACAACAAAGGAAAGATCAGGACGAGTATGAGTCAAGTATAAGAGTCTACCAACTAACTGACGGTACAGGGTGGCATCAACTTCAGGAGAAGTACAGGTGGTAGTAAGCTTGACTCCATATTGGAAGGGAGAAGGGGTTGGTTTACAATCATCCATGTGAAAGTGACTAGGAAGGTCACAAGCATACTTAGATTGGGAAAGAAAAATTCCTTCATTGGTTTGCAAAACTTGGAGGCCAAGGAAATAATGAAAAACTCCTAAGTCGGTCATTTCAAATTTCTTCTTAAGGCTGGTTTTCACATGGTTTAAAAGTTTTGGGTCACTACCAGTAAGGATAAGGTCATCAACATAAAGGACAAGGATTATGAGATGGCTTCCTACTTTCTTGGTATAGACATTAGGATCAGAATGGCATCTAGAGAATCCAGTGGAAATAAGAAAGTTGTCCATTTTGGCATACCAAGCTCGGGGAGATTGCTTGAGACCATAAAAATATTTCTTGAGGTGACAAACAAGGCTAGAGTCATTCTGGACATATCCAAGAGGTTGTTCCGTGTATATTTCTTCTTTCAAATCTCCATGCAAGAAGGAAGATTTAACATCCATTTGATGGACCTCCCATTTATGTGAGGCGGCAAGGGAAAGAACAAGGTGGATGGAATTCATTTTGGCTACATGGGAAAAGGTTTCATTATAGTCAATTGCTTCAACTTGGGAAAATCCTTTGGAAACTAAGCGAACATTGTGTCTTTCAACACTTCCATTTGATGCATACTTAATTCTGTATACCCATTTACATATGACAAGTTTTCTTCCTTTTGGAAGAGGTACAAGATCCCAGGTATTGTTTTCCATTAAAGAACGATACTCTTCATTCATTGTCGTATCCCAATATGGATGACCTGAAGCCTCTACAAATGTCTCTGGATCGTGAGTCTCTGAAACGTGAGCCATAAGATAAAAGGCTCGCTCGAACTATGAATGTGTTTGACACTGATCTGAAGGATCACCAACAAGATCACCAACTGCTTCTCGTGTTGAACAGACCCATCTGGGAAGCGGTGGAACTGGTGCTTGTTTAGATTCAAAGGACTCATCTCGAGGAATTTTAGAAGGCGGAGGTGTATTATCATCCTCACTTTCATCATCTGAAGAATAAACTAGAATAGGAACAAAAGAAGGCACAAACGCCGAAGATGGCTCGCAGGCCGAAGAAGGCACAACCACCGAATTAGGCTCACAAGCCAGGAGATTTTCATCAAATTTAACATCTCTTCTAAGAATAATTTCATTACAATGTGGTTGAATAAGTCTATAACCTTTGACATCTTCAAAATAACCAACAAATATACACTTCTCACTTTTAGGATGCAATGCTTTCCTTTTCTCATCAGGAATGTGAGCCCATGCTATACTGCCAAATACACATAAGTGACTTACATCTAGTTTAATTTTAGTCCAAGCTTCTTTTGGTGCTATATTTTTAAGATCCTTTGTGGGAGTGTGATTGACTATGTAATTTGCACAGTTGATCACTTCCTCCCAATACTTTAGACTTAATCCCTTAGATTGGATCATACAATTTTCCATTTCTTTTAATGTCTGGTTCTTTCGTTCAACGACACCATTTTGTTGTGGTGTATATGGAATAGTGTGTTGCATTTGGATGCCCTATGTAGTGCAGTAACTTGTAAAATTATTTTTCACATATTCGCTTGCATTATCTATTCTTAACTTTTGAATTTGATGTCAAGATTTCTTTTCTACAAGAGCCTTGTAGGCCAAAAACTTGTCAAAAAATTCTCTGTTAAGTTTTAAGAAGTAAACCCAAGTACGTCTAGAAAATTCATCAATGAAATTTAAGAAATACTTGCACCCATAAAAGGAAGGAGAAGAAAGTGGACCACACAAATCACCGTGAACAAGCTGTAAAGGGCTCGAGGTGTGCCAAGAGGCACGTTTGTCAAAATTGTCCCAATGATGTTTGCTGAGAACACAACCGGCACAAACACCATCTCTACATGAAACAAGAGGAAGACCAATCACCATATGTTGATTACATAGTTGATGCAATGAGCGATAGTTTAGATGACCAAACCGCTCATGCCAAAGTTTTCTCAAGTCATTTCTATGAGAAACAAAAACTGATGAAAAATCTAATGACCCAAATTTGTCAAACTTGTACAACCTGGTAATATCATCAGCAATTCCAGTTGCAAGAACATGCTTAGGATCTTTTAGATGCTTGATTACAACTTGGTGAGGTGAAAACTCGATAGTTTTACCTTCACCTGAATGAGTGATTTTATATACTGATAGAAGGTTACAAGAAAGACTTGGAACACATAATACATAATTGAAATGACCATTATCTACTTGAACTATTCCAGATCCTACAACACTAAGAGATATATCATCACCAACAAATATTTTCTTGGTGTTACATTCATTTAGAGCAGAAAATATGGCTTTATCCTTAGCCATAGGATAAGATGCTCTTGAATCAATAAGCCACTCATAAGAAGAGGAAGTAGTAGTAGAATTTGAATTGAAGGAGAAACAAGTAGCAGAAAGTGTGTGTCTGTGAGAAGAAGAAGTAGAATCAATACTGATGTTGTTCTTCTTCATCGTTGCTTCTAAAGTTTCCATATTCTTGAAACATTTGGACTCATCATGACCATCTTTATCACAAAAGTTGCAATGTTTGTTAGCATTCTTACTTTTATATTTTTCTCCTTTGTCACTAGTGGGAGCTGAAGTTGTCTGAGTAGGTTTGGGACCCTTATGTTGTTTATTGTTGTAGCGAGGATGTCGCTTCTTGGGTTACTTGGGTTTATCTTTCTGCTAGGTAACTAAGACTTTGTTGGAGGGACCTGCAGTGTTGATCAATCCAAATTGTACAAGCTTATCTTCCTCTCGAATCAAAGAAGCACAAAAGGACTCAAGAGTGGGTTTTCATAATATTCTTCCCCTAGAGCCTCTCTCATGGCATAAAAGGTAGATACAAACATAGAATATGCACTACCTAGCTTAGAAAGAATAAGATAGATGCAACACTCTTCCTTCATCTTTATATTACATTCTTCACATAAAATTCTGAGTGTTTTAAACCTAGATATATAGTCTCCAAGGCAAGAAAAATCACTTGGACTCAAGGTTAGTATTTGATTTTCTAACTTTTGTGCTCGAATAATATTGATTTTACCAAACACAGATTCAATCGTGTTCCAAGATTCTTTGGGATCATCAATATCTTTAAGGTGGTACCTTAAATCAAGAGAGATGGAAATTTTGATTAGTCCACATGCTTCATCATTCCTATTATCCCACTTGGATTTCTTATCAGAATCAATGGGTGCTTTTTCCTTTCCCAAGGTAATCTGGTACAAGCATTTACTTCTTAATAAATCTTCCATATGAGATTTCCATTGGAAGTAGTTGTTGCTGGTAAGAAAGACAATACCTATAGAAGCCATATTAAATATTCAGATAATGTGGATTAAAAACTAAAACTGATGATCTGGATGGAAAGAGCTCGAAAAGTTATGTGGTTTTAAAAAAAATGACATTGAAAATGGACTTCCAATGTTAGAGTTATACCCTTTTTAAAAAAGGCACAATCAGTAACCAAATGACCACATGATTGTGTAAGTTGTTTTATGAAGTGACCCACTTTTATAAAGAGAAGTGGGGATCACTTTTACAATGAAGTTACTTTATAACATAAAAGTTGCATGAAAAATAAATAACTCTAAAATAAAATATTAAAGCTACTTATAGTGATTCACTTTTATACTTGAAGTGAAATACACTCTATAATTTTAGCATGAACTTTTTCAAAAAAGGTAACAAAAGTGTAACCTGCCAGATATAAAATGTATGCAGAACTAAAATAAAATGCTAGTAATGGAAGAATAACAACAATATAACCAGAACATTCACCACAATAACACTGAAAGGATATAAGAATAACAAAAGAAATAGCACTTTGAATCTGAAAGCAATGTTCATAGGCCTCTTTGAGGGGGCAACCTCCAGTTGAGCAGAGCTCTATTACAATAATATCCAAGCTAGGGTTCTCATACCCTAGACTCATATTTATACTAAAAAGTAGCATCTAGAGGAAGATCCTTCTAGAAGCGAAATCTTCTATTAGGTCTTCTTACATCCGCCTTATTCTATTTTATTGAAAGGACTTATTAATATTGACCTATATTACATCCGAATATATTTTTCTACCTATGTGCAGGTTAGGAACCTAACATGTTTGTCCCCTTAAATACAACTTTGTCCTCAAGGCTTGAGATGAGGAAATTGTTGCAGAATGGTAGTCGGTTCCCAAGTGGTGTCTATTGGAGTTGTATCTTTCCACTGGACTAGCACTTCCTTGATGGCTCTCTGACATAGGCGACGCTCACGCTGGTCCAAAACTGCTTCTGGCTATAGCCAAATGGATTCTTCTTCAACTAACTCTGGAAGGTTGGTTTGAATTTGGCACTTAGCTCCAATCACCTTCTTTAAGCATGAAACATGAAAAATGGGATGTAGCTTCGAATGGTTGGACAAAGCTAACTGATAGGTGACTTGTCCCACACGCTTGAGTATGGTATAAGGACCATAAAATTTGGGTGCTAGCTTCTGACAGTGCTCAAACTTGAGGGAAGTTTGTTTGTAAGGTTGAAGTCGAAGAAACACATGATCCCCTTCTACAAATTGACGTTTAGAGCAACTTTGTTCTTCTTTTTGCTTCATGTGATTTTGTGCCATGACCAAATTCTCTTTGAGGGTATGTAGAATAGCCTCTTGGGCTGTAAGTGTTAGGTCAACTACCTAGACCTTCGAGGCACCCAGTAAGTATGAGATAAATGAAGGTGGTTTCTGTCCATATACCGCTTCAAAAGGAGTCATGCGTGTAGCTATATGGTATGAAGTGTTGTACCACCATTCAGCTAGGGGTAACCATTGAGCCCACTGATTTTTCTTTTCCAAGGAAAAACACCTCAAATATGTTTCCCAACACTTGTTGAAAGCTTTCGTTTATCCATCAGTCTGGGGATGATAAGTTGTGCTGAGATGCAATTCGGTGCCTTGTATCTTGAACAATTCTTGCCAAAAATTGCTTGTGAAAGTTGGGTCATGATAAAAAACAATAGAGTGTGGCATGCCATGAAGCTTGAAGACCTGATCCATGAATATTTGAGCCACTGTGGATGCTGTAAACGGGTGTTGAAGGGTGCATAAATGAGAATACTTAGAAAGGCTATCAACAACCACCATGATGAAAGATTTATTTCCCGATTTCGGTAAGCCGGTAATAAAATCCATAGAGATATCCTTCCAAATAGCAGGTGGAATCGGGAGCGGTTGTAGTGTGCCTGATGATTTGACTATTTCTCTCTTGTTGTATTGACACACATCACGTTCAGCTACAAAATTACGAATGCCTTATTTCATACCATACCAGAAAAAGAAACGTTTGACCCTGTCATATGTTTTGGTGAACCCGGAGTGCCTTGCTATGGATGTAGCATGAAGCTCAGAAAGTACCATGGATTTAAGCTTTGATTGTTTACTTAAATACAAATGGACTTTGTATCAAAGTTCCTCATGGAGCCAAGAGTACCCTAGGGAAGTTCGAGCGTTGGAATGCAATTGGTGGATCAACTGCGAACTTTTGGGATCTTGTAGCCATTCTTGGCGAACGGCTTGGAGCCAATTTGGTACAATGAATGAAAGAGAAAAAATGGATCCTTCGTCTTCATATTTTCAAGAAAGTGAATCCACAACCACATTGTCTTTTCCTTTCTTAAAAATGATCTCATAATCATATCCAAAGAGTTTAGTCACCCATTTTTGTTGTTCTGGGGAGGAAATGCGTTGTTCTAGAAAATACTTGAGGCTTTGATGGTCTATCTTAATTTGTAAATGTTGCCCCAATAGATAAGGATGCCATAGATCCATGACATGTAGAATAGCTAACATTTCCTTTTCATATATGGATTTTCCTAGATTTCTTTCAGATAGATGCTTGCTGGTAAAGGCCAAAGGTTGACCCTCTTGCATAAGGACAACACCAATTCCTTTCCCTGAAGCATCACATTCCAACACAAAGGTATTTTTGAAATCAGGAAGGGCGAGGACTGGAGTGGTGCTCATGGCCATCTTCAAGGTCTGAAAATCTTGATCAGCGATTGGATTCCAAGTGAACGAGTTCTTTTTTAGGAGAGCAGTGAGGGGTCCTGCAATCTTCCCATAATTCTTAACAAACTTGCGATAATACCCTGTTAATCCTAGAAATCCATGCAAGATCTTAAGAGTCTTTGGGTGAGGCCATTCTTGCATAGCTTCAATCTTTTTAGGATCCACCCTGACCCCATCTTTGCCAACCAGATGACCCAAATATTTTTCTTCTGAGGCACCAAAAGCACATTTAGACTATTTCAGGAAACGTTGGTGCTGAGAGAGTAGATGGAGAACTCAATCCACATGAGAAAGATGGTTTTTCCAGGTTTTTCTATAGATGAGGGTATCATTAAAGAAAACTAAGAAAAAATGGTGGAGAAAAGGATGGAAGACATGATTCATGAGGCTTTGGAAGGTGGAGGGGGCATTACACAAGCCAAAGGGCATGACCAAAGACTCATAGTGGCCCTCATGCATTCTAAAGGAATTCTTGGGAATGTATGCCTCTTTCATACATATTTGGTGGTAGCCTGAACGAAGATCCAGTTTAGTGAAGAATTGGACGCCACTCAATTCATCCAGGAGGTCATCAACGATAGGAATGGGGAATTTGTCTTTGATGGTAACTTTCTTGAGGGCATGAAAGTTAGAACACATTCGCCAAGAAACTTCTTTCTTCAGGACCATGACCACATGAGATGAGTAGGGGCTCGTACTAGGGCGGATAACGCCTGCATTAAGGAGTTCCTGGACCATTTTCTCAATTTCATTTTTTTTGGGAAAAGGGGTGATGATACAGACAAATATTGGGAGGAAGGATTCTGGGTACAAGGGGAGTGGAATGATCATGAAAACCACAGGAAGGAGGGAGGCCTTGGGGAGTGGAAAAGATCAATTAATGTTTAGAAAGTATGGCTTGGAGGTCTTGCGATACCGAGGGTGTCTCTGTTGCTTGTATGGCACAGAGTTGGGCAATAACACCAGAATAACCCTTTTTGAGCATATTTTTCATGCGATGGGAACTAATGATCTCAGGTGAATGGACAATGATGCCTTGGAACTTATACTGGTGGCCCTCTTGGTCGAATTGCATGGTTAAGTATTTAAAATCCATGAGAATGGAACTGAAATTCCTTAGCCAGTATGCACCCAACACAATGTCACAACCTCCCATGTCGATAGCAAACATATGGGATTTCAGGTGGTAGTCACCAATTTGGAGACACACATTTTCAAAATGCCCTCCACATTTCATGGAACCACCATTGGCAATCATGATTTGGAAATTATTGAAGGCATGGATGTAGAAATGAGTTTCTTGGGCAATGCAGCGATGAATAAAATTATGGGTGCTGCCATTATCAACCAGAATGATGACCTTCTAATGCTTGATGTAACCAATTAACTTGAGGGTTTGGGGAGTGGAGAAGCCAGTGAGAGAATTGAGGGAAATGACTGGTTCTACTTTAGGAGGGTCCGAGGGAGGGGTTATGTTAGTGGATTTAGGTGACCCAAACACAGAGGGGGTTTCTTCATATTCTTCTGAAATCTCCTTAGAGATGGCCATAAAAATATTTTGTTCTTTACACTTGTGGCCCAGGAAATATTTTTCATCACAATTATAAAAAAGGCCTTTGAGTTGGCGCTCAACCATTTCAGCCCTGGTCAATTTTTGGATCTTTAGTGGAGCAAAGGGAGTAGTGGGATTTACTAGTTTAGGGCGAGGGATAAAGGAGGGTTTGCGGTTTTGAGAAGATACAACCTGTTGTGCTTATTTATCTCTTTTGGTAGCCACCACATAACTCTCAGGCCGAGCCATGAGGACATGGGCCCAAATTTCATCCTTGAGGTCGCTGATAAAACACTCTCGAAAAAAGGCATCAGACATGCCCTCTATTCTAAAATGCAGGTGCTCAAAGGGAGCTATAAAGTCTTCCACTGATTCCTAATTGTTTCATCTTTGTCAAATGGACCAAATGGTTAGTGTCAGTGTCAAAGAGTTCATAAATCTTTGCCACAAAGTGTGTCCAGGCAATATACCCTTGACGAGAAGTTTTTCTCCATTGCCACCATTGCCAACAATCTTGATCTAGATGGAGAACACCATACCGGAGTTTGGCCAAGTCATCTGTAATGTCGTATAAACAGAAGTAATGTTCCATTTGGGTTACCCAACCAGTGGGATCCAAGCCATCAAATTTGGTCACATCCACCCTCGGAAGGCATAGGTCACATTGAAAGTGATGGTTTTGCAAGGTATGGAAATGAGAGGAATGGTCACCTTCAGTATGTGGAGGTGAGGAAGAGGAAGGGTTATATGTAGGGATATGTATTTTGGTGCAGAGTGCCGAAAAGACTGATTCAAGATGGGTGGTGAGGTCTTGTTTGATTTCCCCCATGGAGGAATACATGGTTGTATTGATGGTTGGGTCTCAATGAGACTATATTGCAAGGTGTTGAAGTGAGATTCCAAGTCTTGGCTACGAGTATGCGCCATGAGGATGAGGAAATTGAAAAGGGGTGGGTGAGGTAAAAACATTTTGCTGAAAAAATGATATGGATGAATGTGATAAGGGCGAAGAGATGAATCCAATGGAATAGGTCTCAAATAATGTTGAAATGCTTAACCATAAAGAAATAGTTATACTCCAGTATGAAGAATACTGCAGAGAGGAAATTCCCAAATGCTTAACTAGAAAGAAATGTGTACTTACTTGGCAACCCGAACATAGTTGCGCGACAATAGATCTTGTCTCTTATAATTTGTTTATGTTTATGTCCCCCAAGGGTTAGGTATTCAAGGGTTCTATAGACAAGGGTTTTCCCTGTACTATAGCTCTCTGATATACGTGTGGGGTCCAACAATAGTACTCGGCCCAATATCTTAGGGAATTAACTAAGGAGGATAGACCGTACCCTTAGCCATACTACCCGACTACCCAGGTACTAGAGAGTATCTTCCCGAGTGTTTTTCTCAGTGACACTATAATAGTCAGGCGATCGATCGGTTTATCTAAAGAGGGATTTAGGTAATCTAGGTCGATCCGTACATAGGTGTTGTCTAATGTGATACCACTCGAAGGGGTACCAATAGGGGTTACAAGGGTGGCCAACAGATGTGCACTTAAGTACCACTTGTATTTCCTGCGTGTATGAATCCCTCAATCATAGTTTTATGTACATAACGACAGATCTTTGTGGCTTAAAGACACCAGAATACGTCTCTACCCCAAACAATAAATTTAACCCACACTTTCTGCCGTGGAAAGTTCTCTGATACCACTTGTAATATACCAGATATAAAATGTATGCAGAACTGAAATAAAATGCTAGTAATGGTAGAATAACAACAATATAACCAAAACATTCACCACAATAACACTGAAATGATATAAGAATAACAACAAAAATAACACTTTGAATCTGAAAACAATGTTCATGGGCCTCTTCTAGGGGGCAACCTCCAGTCGAGCAGAGCTCTATTACAATAATATCCAAGACAGGGTTCTCATACCCTCGACTCCTATTTATACTAAAAAGAAGCATGTAGAGGAAGATCCTTCTAGAAGCGGAATCTTCTATTAGGTCTTCTTACATATGCCTTTTTCTATTTTATTGAAAGGCCTTATTAATATTGACCTTTATTACATACAAATATATTGTTCTACATATGTGCGGGTTAGGACCCTAACAAAAAGAGAGACTTGAACTCAAGACCTCTTACTTAATAAGGAAACTTTTAACCAAATGATCTAGCAAAACATATTGTAATGTTTAGAAGGAGGATTGGGGTTGTTGTTGTTGTTGTTGAAGATGACCTTGGAGAGCATGCTAAAAAGAAATTATTTTCACACAAGAAAAAAATTTCGCTTCTCGATGACAACAAGGGTTAGATCTCGGTTAGCTTACCCGGAAGATGCACCTTTTCCTATCTATTTTTTATTTGTTGAGATATCACAGGGTGCGGGGAAAAGAGAATATGTAGATCTAAAAGAGTAGCAACCTGGAAATAAATAAAACAAAATCGAAATAAAACCAAAATACTACTCTGCAAAAATTAAAAAAAAAAGAGTGTATTCAAGCTTTATACCTCCAGATCTGACTGTAATGGTTGTATCTTGGGCAAATGGAAACCTTTTAGAGTGAAAGAAAAAGTGTTTATGAATGAAACGAGTGCTCTGGAAGAAATGGAACAGTCCTCTTAGCCCATAAATGTATGAAAATTATAGAAAATGGAGATGAGATAACTCATCTTCACGATCTCGATCTACAACAGGAGAGGGTCTTCAAACAGGCTCTGATGCCATGTTCGACAACACAAGTATTCCAATAGAGGATGAACACCTTTAGTAACCACTCACGTAACTAGATCAAATATCAACACACAAATTCTTTCATGTGGTAAAACCCCTATGGGGAAACATCCACAGCCCCAACCAACGTGGCCACTTGGAGCAGTTTATTAAGGCAAAGAAAAAAATTACAGAGAGATTTTACAAGAGAGTTTGTCACAATCGACCATTCGAAAAATGACCCTCCATGCTATTTAAATATATATCATGGACCAATCGGGTGTTAATCCACGAATCAATGGTCATTAATATCGAGGAGAGTATGAACCGTGAGATCACTCTATGTTGGGAACATATCGAGACCGTCGAATTTCCTAACTGCAAATGCATACTAATGCATACTAAAGAAACACACTAACAAACACATTTTTACCTAACGACACATTAGACCAAGTAGATCTTAACTAACTCCTAAGTATCTAAATATCCTAACAATGGTAAAAAGATCTCTTACTCTTATTTATTTCACTTTTTACCTTTTTTCATAATATTTTATATTATATAAATACATTTTGTTATAAACCCTCAAGTCTAATAGTCTCGTGAGTGTCTTGTTTCTTGTAGGAAGAAGACTAGGGTCCTAATTAATGGAGTATGGATGTTTGTTACGTAATTTGTTTTATCTTTGTTACACATATCAATAATTTTTAGGGTTTTTAAGTAAAACCTCAAGTTCACTCTTCGTTCGTTCTCGTGCTTGAAAATTTATGAGAACACAAATGAGTATAATTTTGTCATCTTTTCATACTCTTCATGGTAACACAAAAAGCGACACACATGGAGTATCATTTAAGCTCTTTTCACACTCCATAAAAATGAAAAGATTGTCGAGTGACCTTTTTTTGTTCACACTCGTAAAAGTATTTGAATAAAACGTTCGATGGGCGATAGTTTATCACTTTTTCAGTCTCGTCAAACTATTTTACGAAAAAGGAACTGAGAGAGTTATTTTAAGTGTTTTTTAGACTCTATAAACATGAAAAACCCCCATTTTTTCTATCTTTGGACTCGTTAAACAACCATAGAAAGACTCACATGGGACCAAACCACTCCTTCTTAGGGTTCGTTAAAAATACTCCGAGAGACTCGTTTGAAGGATGAGCTTACATTACAATCAAATGTTATCCTCCTCAAGCTTGTGTAAAAATAAAGAGGTACTCACGAGAAATGGTGGGGGAAAATTTGGTGAAGAAATGTGTCTCTGTATCCATGTCAGTGGTAGTACTAGTCACTCTTGAACATGACACCCCCTTTTCATCATTTGAATCCGGGTTGGGAAATCCATTTGTCTCTCGTCTGACTTTTTGTAAGTTTACATCTTGGGTCATCTTTGATTCAATGCTGCCAAGACTATCGTCATGTCATCCATATGTTCAAGATTAGTCCAAATAATCCCTCTCTTGAGTCGGCCATGTGCAGTTGTCAATTCCTACCACGTCGGCCTTCCCTATGTCAATTTCAAATCATATTCATGTTTTACTCTATCCTAAATCTATTACTTATTTCATGTCATTGATGGGGGATATATCAAGGCCCTCCTGTGACGAGTCTCTTCATGTCAACTTCAAATCATTATCCAGGGACGAGACCTAGAAATCGTTTAGTACCTTAGAGCCTCCATGCCCTAATGGAAGGTTTCTTCACTCTTGACAGTGGATTCACATCATTGGTCCTTGATCAAAATATTCCATCGAATGTTCGACTTCAGATCATATATTCACATTTGTTGGATTGTACTACAATACCTTGGGATTCATTGACATCAATGGTGATTTCCCTTGCGATTGTTAACAGTTTTCATTAATGACCAGTAATCAAGTGGTTTCTGACCATGTTCGACTCTGACACTTGTAATCACATGGCTCGATTCGTACTTACGAACGATGAGTTTGAAGACCCTGGATCTCATCATTCATGGTCTAGGTTGCGATGGAATATTTATGATTTGTATTGACACATAGATCAACTTTGTATGTCTCATGGCTATGGTTGCATATGAATTTTTCTCATACATAGATCCACAGTGTATTCCTGGTGGCTATGTAACATTTTGATGACATGGATCCATAGTGTATTATTAGTGGCCATGACTTACACTTATGAGTTCAATCATTTGTAGTCTGAACATGGGAATGCCTACTTCATATATGTTATCATATTGTGTAGCTTCTTGTGTGTTTACAAGTTCCTGATTGGTGCGTCCTTTGTTCCCGACACACACACGTATTTTACAAAGTATTTTGGTCGTCACGAGTTCTGACCTCAAACTTTTGGGGGCATTATGTTACACATTATTTTGGTCACTCTAATGATGACTTTACAAGCATGTATTCAGGTCCTAAAAACCATCTTTTGCCTAAGAAAATTGACTGATTTCCTCCCCTCCAAGACTACTTTTTAGAAGGACGTCACATGCTACCCATAGTGTACAGTGTAGAAATCCATGACTTTTGTAGGCTGCTCTATAGTTGGCTTGTGAGATTTCAGCAAGCTGCTATGCAGGCAGGGTGCGACGGTGTTTGAAAGACAAAAGAGGAAAGAGGTTCAAGAAGTTTCTAGAAGGGGGATCTTTTGGAATGTGAGGTGGCGTCTGTATGGTTACGATCCTACTGACTTATCTGATCTGGTGGGATCATCCTCATCCATTTAACCACTTTAGCTTCTCCTATATAATGATGGGCTTCTCATGGAAAAGGTTAAGCACAGCTAAACAAAGTTGAGAAAAGGATTGCTGGAAGATAGGATGGAGATTGTGTGAAGAATATTATTTCAGTTGATACCTGAGGTCTACATTTTCCCATCAAGATTTTGAAGATCATCTTCATGCAAATCTTGGAACAAGTATATGTGTGTGTTGGAATGAAGGACCAATAAAAGGGAACTTGTGACATCAAGACATTTCGGTTGTATCTTCCACTTTTATTCAATATAATACAACAACATGTTATTTTCCCATAAAATTATTCTCATTTTATTACATGACTCCTTGATCACATGTTTAAGTTTTCATTGAATCTATCATAGTTTCTTTCACTTTGGTTGGTTTGTGTCATTGCAGATCTGGTTTCACAAGAGCACCGGAGTGAAGCGGGAACAACAAAGATAGAAGGATGCGATCTCAAAGGTAAGTAATCAATTCCTTCTTTGACACTTAGATCAATGATTGTAACTTAGGGAAAGCGTCATGTCTTGTCCTATTTTGTTCTAGATCTAGGTGGATCTAGGGAGATTAGTTTATGTCCGCATTTACCGATGTATCCTATAGCACTTATGGTATGACTAGGTAAACCCGTCGGAGTACTGAATAGGCTTGCTGGCAGTGGGGTATTCTACCCAGCGAGGATGATAATATGACAAAAAATAATAAGAAATTTAAACTTGTTTTGATGTACAGTATTACTTGTAGACAAAGTTGACACAAAGTATGTATGGTTAAGCTAAGATTAATCAACTCCATAAATCTGCCATTGGGAACTAACTTTGAGACTATCTTGAAACTCTCTCGCCTACCTCTTATTATCTATATATAGGATATTTTATCCTATAGGTGGGGCCATATCCTAACTATCTCGTCAGACTGATATGTGAAATTTATCTCTACACTTAACGAGCTATAAATATTTGGCTATTGGGAGAATTGACTGGTTTCCTATATTTTTTATTGTGAGGTGTCACAATACTTAGGTGTGGGGGAGGAGTTTCATGAGATGGAAAATGATAAATAATATGTATCGATAATCCATGATAAGAAGAAGTAATATCTTTGTAAAACTTATGTATATTGCTTTCATGATATGGGCTATTATATTAGAAGTTATTTTTTATTCAAATGGTAAATTAGATACCACTGAAATCACTGTGTGTTATAAGCCTTCTTATTTTTATGTTTATATAATGGAATACTTCTTAACTGGTTCTTTGTGACAATTATAGATCAATAACACATTGTTAAACTCACTACAGATATGTGCTACACACCTATTGTTATAACCCTAATTTTCACCATACATTCTTACCTGGCATCAACCCATCTCAGATAACTTCTTTGCCAAAAGCTAAACAACACTTTAAAAAACCTCTTTTATAACGGCCCACGCGCCCTACTCCATTACTGCATGTGTGTACATGCTAGCTGACCTAAAACAACTCACGTGGACCAACAAAAGCACGAAAAAAGGAAAGTTGTCGACAGAACACATAGCTTTGGGTGAGTTAACTGAAAATCCCGGCCATGCATGGCCGAGGGTTCATCCAAATACCTAGCTTCTTCTAGCCTATAAAAGAAGGGTTAGGGGTCCCATTTGGAGGAGGATAAATAGAGTAAAGAAACTATGCCCGATTGCATATTCCCATTGTCCCAACCCTTTAACCATCCTTGTGCAAGAAGAGATACAAAGCAAAGAAGTTGGAGGACATTTGAAGAGGAGCCCAAGATCAGGATTCACGAAGCAGTGGCCGATCTCGACATTTGTAAGTTGATTCATTCAAAGTTAATAATAAATAAATTCTTTTCCCGTCCCACTATATGAGTTCTTCATAGATCAGTAAATATATGTTTGAATCTCTAACCCATTAGTCTGTAGGTAAAATGCATGTGTAGTTTGTTGCTTTTTTTGTACGTAGGTCAACCTTGGGAGGAGAGTTGCTAACAAGCAATCAAGCATGAAGAAGGATCGACATCGAACATCTGGAACAAGGTATGTTGGTCTAACCAGGTATTTGCTGAAAAGGAATGGGGTTTAAGTCTGGGGACGAAGGTAGAAAGTAGATTTCTTTTGGTCATATATGCATGCATAAGATAACCCTATTTGCTAGTCCGTAAGGGGATTTTCCTCACAACAGAATTGGCGACCATACTGGGGAAGTCTCTAGGGTTCCTGGGAGTATTTTTGGGTAGTTTTAAAAGACTGGTTTTCTTGCCTATTTTTTGAAGTTTCTGCAAAGTCTGAGCTAGCAGAGAGTCTGGTTTTTCATACCAGCTATCTTTGTTATTTCCTTGACTGTGTTTTTTCGAGACCCACAGAGGTACATGCAGCCTGCATAAGGTCTGCACGCGTGTACCTACACCCTAATCTCTTACAACCCGTGTGTAAATGCTAGATGAAGAAGTAGCAGTAGCATGTAGATTCCAGAAAATTTTGGAGGCAGTCATCCTCTTCCCTGTTAGAATCAGTCAATTTCAGGGGTTTTCTGAAACCTGTCTAAGTCTTGGTTGTTTTCAGTCTTATCTCAGATTAGTTTGTTTTACGAATTTTTTCCTTACATTGTTTTCCTTGTTTCTATTAAAGAGAGTGTCTAAGCCTTCAGGAGACCTTGGTTATCAATATCAGTGGTCTCTTCCTGGTTTGGATTGTCTGTTTTTGGTTTTTCTCAGAGTTTTAGAAATAAACGTGGCTTGTATAAGGCTATCATGCGTGTACACACCCTCTGGCTCTACACAGCTCGCGTGCACACGATTTTTGTTGAATTGTCAGTAGCGTGCTTGTGTAGGATAGTTTTTGTTTGAGGGTGAGGCAATCATCTTTCCCTTGAAAAGAGTTATACCTCTCAAGTTTTTGAATCTCTGTCCTAGCAGTCAGTAGCTTAGGGTTGATCTTAGCCATATCTTTCTTTTTCATTTAAAAAGTTGTCATTAAAAAATTTTCTTTAGGGTTTTTAAACAAGTGTGAGAGTCATTTTTAAGTTGCTAGTGTGTGATTTCTTGAAGTGATTCTTTGCGATCTGCGATTAGGCCAGAATTGTTTTTCTTGGTTTTTTACTTGTTGGTATTTTTCCTTTTTTTCTTTATCAACATTTAAATAAATAAAAAAAAAATCTTTTTCATTTTCTTCTTTGGTTGAAAAGTGTGATTTTGCATTAGTAGCCAGGGAAAAATCTTTGTTTTATTAAGTTTTTGATAGTTTAATTAGATCGTAAGTAGCTCATAGTCGAGTGAAATCATTCTTTAAGTTTGTTGACTCAAAATATCTTAGAAATTTTTATTTTTTTTTGAAAAGTTGTTGAAAATTTGCGTTAAGTGAAATTTTTGTTTCCAACTTTCTGTTCATTTTTTACATTCGTCTTTTAAACATCATTAGTTTCACTTTCATACCCCTTGACATGAGATAATCCATAAAATTAATGCTAAATCTAAAATTTATTAGACTTTTATGTTTGTAGGGTTAACCAAGTAGTTCAGGATTAGGGCCTTGGATTAGGTTGGAGAGGAAACTCTTCAAGACCGTTAAAATCAAACATTGGAGTATGAGTTAGGGAGTGTCCAAGTCTAGTATCATGAAAGTTATTTGGGACCCCCCTCTAAAAAGGGGATAAACACAAGGTCACGTGCGGAAAGGTAGCGGAGATAACCCCTCCAAAGTTGGACCAATCATAGTGGAGAACACATATAGAGGGCTTGTTTTTGGATTCGGTCGATTGCATTTTCCACGGGGCTTCATGAGTCTCGAATCCATTCAAGGTCCTCAGTTGTATTCCGGACCACTTTATTTTGATACCCTTGATAGATTTCGGGCTCGATGCCCTGCTCGTTGTGATCTAGCCGACTTTCAACTGTACCCGCTTGGTGACTATTCGCGCGCTGGCAACTTAGTTGCCTATCTTTTTTAGGGACATACACAGGTGATTGCAGGGGTATACCACGATACCTAGGACAGACATCGGGCAATGATTTTCAGATTATACCCAGAGGGTGCTTCCATTTTCAAGTTTCACTTGCATTGGTAAGTTGCTCTAGTGTTGGTTGTTGTAACTGTTCTTCCAATTAATTTAGTGTTTGCTTGTCTTATCTTATAGGGACTTTTTAAGTGTGTGTTACTTTTGAATAGTTAGACTACCCTAGAGTGTCTTTGATTTTCTCACACAGTGGAGGACCACGAGCTTCGTCGGTCATGAAGGATTCTTGGCCTACAACCGGTTACACTGGAGCCACCCCCGCCACCATTAAAGTGAAATCTAGACCAAAAAGGGTCTTTTGAAGCGATTGGGTCACAATAAATTATGCTCGACCAACATCCAGAGGAATCAACCATTTTAGACCTTGGAGTGAAATACTTTGGTCTTGTTGAATCCTCCACCACTAATATTTCAGCACCCACCATCGTATTGATTCATCTTTACGAGTGCTAGACAGTGTCGCACGCAACAATGGAAACAAATGTTGTTACTCCTTCTGGGAATTCTTCAATTCCCACTACGTTTGTCACCACAGGAGCGTATTTACCTCCTAACCCACCATCATCGGTCCAAGCCACCATGGTCTCGACCACCTCTACATCATACAGTGGTCCAATCCCATCTCTGGTGGCAGCCACAAACCCTTTCACACCAAGTGTGACAAGCCCTCTGTTTTCATATGGGATGCCTAGTTCAGGTACAAGTCCTGTACTTTCCTACTCCACTTTATAGACTTTAGGTATAGGGGTAGGAAGCTCTAATGCTCCTCTGCAAGGTCACATGGGGGGCACTCCTGCTCCTTTTAACGCTTTCCCTAACGAGGGAGGTCATATACCTCCTTCGTCCCCTTCACTCGGTGGCTTGCATCAGCACTCTACCAGACAACCTACACACCATAGTTTATTTGGAGCAGGGAGTCAAGGACCACCTTCGCATAATATGCCAGTAGATTCGACATCGTTTTCTTTGTTCGGTGCCTTTGGTAACAACGCCTTCTCGTCAGCTACTTTCGCAACTGGGGGCAACCCCGGTTCCGGACAATCTATTCCTATGAAGGGTACTATTCCTACACAGGGGGCACACCCAGGAACTTCTTCCACAGGGCCTTGGAATTCTTGGTAGGGATCCATTCCCTTGTCCAGAATGTCGATCTGGGGTAATTCTTCCCACAATCAATGGAACCCCAGAAAAAGTACTATGCCTATCCCTATGGGACCGACATGGGGAAACCCTTCCCAAAGTCCTTCGAATGTAATGCATGCCCAACCATCTATGTCCTATTTTGGAAATCCATCAATGATGTCTCCACATACGAAAAATCCTTATGCTAGCCATGGCCATGGTTTCTACGAGAATATGGGCTAGTAGCCGAACTTTTCCCGGCAACCTGGTTCCAGCCAAACTCCAGGTCCCTTTTTCCCAGGTTATCACCAATAACCCAAACTACCTTTCCTGGCAACTTTACATTTTCCAGACTTGACAAGGTTGTTGAATGACCCTATTTGTCACAATCCGTGTTGGCCTCCTATGTCGACAAAGTTGCCTTCATACATCCCAAAGTTCGAAGCCAAGCCTAACAAAGATTCAGGAGATCATGTGACTACTTTCCATCTTTGGTGCTCATCTAACTCGTTGAAAGATGACTCCACATAGTTGCGATTGTTTCAACATACTCTCATTGGGAGTGTCATGAAATGGTACATCTAGCTCGACCGCTCAAGATAATCTTCCTTTGGTGAATTGGCCATGGATTTCCTAAACCATTTCTAGTTACTTGTGAGATACGACGCTGGCACATAATTTCTAGCCAATTTTTCACAGACAAAAGTGGACCATATCTCTAATCACATCTAAGAATGGGGATTCTGAAAGAGTTTAATTAAGGTACCAGTCCCACCAACATTCCTTCTTGAGTGGTTTCTTAAGTCTTTGGTCCCACATTTTTCCAAGGATATCGTGACTTCGAGAGTATTTTCTGAAGAATACGCCATCATGAGAGCTCAAAAACTTGAGCTAATCTATTCTCAGTCTGGTTTATTATACGAGATCTTTCCAGATGCACCACCCTCAATACTTGATAAAACCAGATAGAGAGTTGGACCACATGCCTATGGTATTGCTAGTTCAGCACAAACAAAGCTCGTTGAGAAACTCATGACTCAGTTGCAACAATTTTCTATACAACACACAGCGGCCAACCAAACTACTGCTTCGGCTACTCCCCCGACCAAAATGTCATATGTACACACTGTGAGATTGACTAATCCAAAGGCCACCCAACAGCCTCAAGGAAAGAGAAAACAACGAAAGAAGGGTAAGGGGGATAAGAAACCCACTGATAATGCTGGCGGGGGCAATACTGAGAAACGAAAGGTGAGGTATCCATGCAACCTGTGCACAGAAGACCACCCAGCCCACCTTTATCCCTAACTTGTAGAGGCCCAAACATTTGTGACATAGAAACAACCTACTGTGTTAACCAATCCATTCCAACATGGGAAAAATCTAACATAGGCCTCTACAAGCACGGAAGGGGTCAACCAAGGACCCTCTCCGCCTGCAAACAACCCCACATCCACAAACGTATATATGGAGAAGAGTGATTCTTTTATATCAACTAGAGCGCATGACTATAGTAAACCAAGCACTTCTGAGAAGGGTAAAGAAGATGAACTCCCATCTCTTCCTCTACATATTGAGAAGATGTTGGGTGAAACAATGACACGCATTCCCAAAGGCGCATTCAAAAAATCTTCTCATAACCCAAACACAAGGGCCACCTAGAACTACTCTGTGGTGGAAGATTTATCACAAACCGCTTGTGCGATGTCCACTTTGGAAGTACTCCAAAGCTATCGTTCCCAGAGGAAAGCCTTGTTAATCACTTTAGGATCTACCGAGACTTGTAATCTGGGTACAATTATGTTGGATACAACTGACTTAAAACCTCGTCTGCCTTACCACGTAGACTTTCAGATAGTAGTGGCTTATCCCACGAAAACTTTTACTCAGAATATCTTTTGCACGGTGGTTGATGAGGTCACCTCGACATGTGTTATGTCATTGGCATGTTGGAAGGCCATTGGCCAACCCGTTTTGTCTCCATCACCTACTCTCCTCACAACTTTCGACGGTCGTTCGTTCCGACCACATGGTATCCTTCCTTCTTTTCCCGTGTAGTTAGGAGGGAAGACCGTGTGTGTCAAAGTAGAGGTATTCGATGCACCCCTCAACTATAACCTCTTTTTAGGAAGGAGTTGGACTTATTCCATGAAATTTGTGGTTACTACAGGTTTTTGGGTCTTGTTGTTTCCACATGAGCACCAGATAGTGACCATTGATCAATTGTCTTTCTCCAGACCTGACCCTACATTGGGGGAATCCACGGTCCCGATGATTGATAATCCTCAACCAGGTGTCATCAACGTAGGGGTTGGTTTGTGCCCATATTTGATGGGTACCTTCGATTACCCGCCCCCTCTAGGCGATATCAAGTTTATCTCCAATCACCATAAGGTTGAGATTTTTCAAGTTTCATCGTTCTGCACGACTTACTTTGATGATCCATGGATACTTCCTTCCCCATCGGCCACGATGGATGGGACAGGGCACCCGGGCATGTCCATGCCCTTGTCCCCAGCTGAGGTAGTGTACTCTTCAATCCAGTAAACTTCATCCCACACTGATCCAACTCCCGCACAAGAGTTCGATCCACTTCTAGAGCCTATTTGGGCTTAGGGTTCTCTCGCTCACACTGATTCATTAGATTTATTCTTGCCGTCTGACGAAGCAATAATTGAAGCAATGACTAGTCTATAAAAACCCTAGGAAGATCTTCATCATAGATCATACTTCTTCCCAGAGTTAAGCCGAATCAAAGCAGGAGAATTCACTGTGACTATGACGGAAGATCGGTCTTCTCCTATTAATCTCTTAGCTACCTACGAAGTCTATGCTGAGGGTAATATGGAAACCATTGCTGAAATGATACCTATCAATATCTCCAGAACCCCTGGCGTTATAGACAATGTTTTTGTTGGAGCATACTGCTCCCCCGAGGAGATTCCAGGCATCGACCCACAAAGTGTCGATCATGAGATAACTTTGTTGTTTTTCAAGCTCACTTTGAGATTCGAAAGAAACATCCGGTGAGACTGCATTTATTCTTTTCAATATTTTCTGGATTAGCTGAGAAAAGTAACCTTTACAGATCTTCTTTTAAGCCCTTTCAGACCCTCTAAACATGAAAATATTGTCGACCGATCTTGTGGCCTTTCACGCTCGTTAAACTGAAATTTGAAGTCACATCTATCCGACAGTAGTTTATCCCTTTTTTGGTCCAGACGGTCAACTGTATGATCAAAGGTATACTCTATGGAACTTCCGTTATTTACAAGAGTACTCTCAGGTATAATTTTACCCCTTTTTCAGGCGTGAGGGACTAAACTAACGAAAAAGGAACCCCCACAGAGTCCATAGTTAAGCTCTTTTCAGACTCCCTAAAATTGAAAAGATCGTCGAGTGACCTTCTTATTTCACACTCGTTAAAATGGTCCAGAAGAACATTCCTGACGGAGTTCATAGTTAATCTTTTTTCAGACTCCTTAAAAATGAAAAAATGGTCGAGTGATCTTGTCCTTATCACACTCGTTAAAATGGTTTTGAATAGATGTCTTGTCGGTGCTAGTTTACCCCTTTTTCGAACCGACTAGACTATTTTAAAAAAAGGTACCCCAATGGAGTCTCCTTTTATGTTTTTTCAGACTCTCTAAATATGAAAAACCATCGAGCTTACCTGCTCTGGGCTCGTTAAACTTACATCGAAGGACGTTACCATTGTGTGTTTTGTTAACCGCGTTTTCATACCTTATACACCAGCCTTGTAGAAGTTTGCTTCTGTGTCTTAACACCCTTGGCCCCCAGAGGATTTTTCCCGAGTATCATTATTCTGAGCATCAGTCTTGTCCTTGCGCCTTGAACTTGTATGTTTGTAACACTCATTCCTCCATTTTAATGTAACATTCCTTTATTCGTTTTTCGAAAATGATTGAAAAAAGACAAAAATATCAAATATACCCCAAAAAGAGGAAGGGAAAAGTATTTTCTTTATTGGCAGCATAATGAGTCTCCCTTGGATAAAGTACATCTGTCTGTTTGTTCATCAAACTATGGGATGTAGTATGACCTTAGGAAGTTGTTCTCACTACATAGAGTTGTGTCCTCCTCTGTTTGGTTATCCTTCCAAACATATGGAGAGTTTGTGTTGCCTCCTGCTTCATAAACTTATGATTAATGCCATGCTACCTAAGTCTCATCATTTGTCATGCTATTTTCCAAGGGAAGTTTCTACCAAGCCTGAGTTAGCCCCTTTGCAATTTGTCTCTTTCCCTCATACCTGGCCATCCTGAATGTCCAATCAAGTCCTTGTTCACAATCAATGAAGCTTTCAGTCTGATCATCATGAATATCTATTCCATGACCGACGAGCCGTCGAAGACCTCTGGGTAGTGAAGTCGCACACACATATTACACTCCTACCTTGGGTTTTGAAGATTTTGAAGTTGTTTCTCGAGCTCTGAAGATCTCATCTCCAGCCATTAGGCCATATCAGCTTGTAGAAGATGGATACTCTATATGTATATCTTTTTGATTTCGATATGTAGCTCCACTATGTATTGTTCACGGCTACACTTTATATATTTATTTGACATGGATCTACAGTTTATTTGATTGGTAGCCATGATTCTATTTTATTCTGAGCATGGGTATGCCCGCCTTGGTGATACATTTGTTATTTTGCAGATGACACCTCCCGGTTCCTGGTCTCTAGGCTCACTTGTTTGGCACATCAATAAAGATTGGTAATGTATTTTGGCCATCATATGTTCTTCTGAACTCACACATTAGGGGGCATCTATTATAACCCTAATTTGCACCATACATGCTTACCTGGCATCAGGCCATCTCAGATCCCTTCTTTTCCAAAAGAACTGTTGAACAACTCTTTAAAAAACCTCTTTTATAAGGGCCCATGCACCCTACTCAATTACTACACGTGTGTACACACTAGCTGACCTAAAACAGCCCACGTGGATCGACAAAAACACACAAAAAAGGAAATTTTCCGACAGAACACACAACTTTGGGTGAGTTAACTGAAACTCCTGGCCATGCATGGCCGAGGGTTCGTCAAAATACCTAGCTTCTTCTAGACTATAAAAGAAGGGTTAGGGGTCCCATTTGGAGGAGGAGAAATAGAGTAAAGAAACTCTGCCCAATTGCATATTCCCATTGTCCCAACCCTTTAGCCATCCTTGTGCAAGAAGAGATACAAAGCAAAGAAGTTGGAGGACATTTGAAGAGGAGCCCAGGATCAATATTCATGGAGCAGTGGCTGGTCTCGACATTATTAAGTTGATTCATTCAAATTTAATAATAACGAAATGTGTTTCCCATCCCACTATATGAGTTCTTCATAGATCAGTAAATATATGTTTGAATCTCTAACCCATTAGTCTGTAGGTAAAATGCATGTGTAGTTTTTTGCTTGTTTTGTACACAGGCTAGCCTTGGGAGGAGAGCTGCTAACAAGAAATCAAGCGTGAAGAAGGATCAATATCGAACATTTGGAACAAGGTGTGTTGGTCTAACCATGTATTTGTTGAAAATGAATGGGGTTTAAGTCTAGGGACGAAGGTAAAAAGTATATTTCTTTTGGTCATATCTGCATGCATAAGATAACCCTATTTGCTAGTCCATAAGGGGATTTCCCTCACAACACCTATGAACAGAGGAACAAGGTTAACTAGTTATGTATTAGGCTAGGTATTTATCTTAGTGTGGTTTTGATTTGTATTTTTCTGGATGAGAGTCTAGGTCTAGGGATCTAGGCCAAGGTTTCCAAAAGATGAGTTGCAAAGATAGAATGGGGCAAGGTAGGTATACTCAGTAGAATTTAGGATTTGTCATTGTGTATAGGGTAGATGAGGTGAGTTTAAAAATGGGCATGAGATAATGAATCCATTCATCAGAAGAAGGTGAAACGTAACATGAAATTTTCATCCAAAATAGAGAAAACAACTTTGAATTCTCCTTATAATCTTATGAAACAATCATAGGAAAGCATGGAAATGGCAGCAAATTGTAGCAGGAGAGAAACAACTTTGGAGGCCTTCCTTGATGAGTTTTTTAATGAAAACATTATGAATGAAAATATGAATATGTCCTCTATACTCTGGAGTCACTAATCCAAGAAAAAATCTACATCTAATGCCTTCAAAATTGATTTGAAAACAAATTGTCCAAAAGAACAACAATTGTGATAGAAGCACAAAAAAACAAAAAGGGGTCAAAGATGGGGCGATAACTTTTTAAACATAACCCATTTTACAAAAAGGGGAGATATTTTTTATATAAGTTTGTTTTTAAGATAAGCCTCTCTCAGTTTTGTGAAATTCATTCCCATTTTCTTGGAATATGTGTGTAGTATACCTAGGGAGGTAATATGGGGTACCTAGGGAGGTACCCAATGGGAATGTAGTTATGTGTTATTAGTGGAAGTCATTTAATATATGGGAATGTGGTCATTCAATGTAAGGTGGACTAGGTCCACTATGTTAATAAAGGCCCACTATGGTAGTTGGATGTAATAAATGTGAGAAGACTCTCTAGAAGGTTCCTAGGAGATAGGGAGAGCTATATAAAGAAGTCTAGGCAATGTAATGAAACATGGTGAAGAATATTGTGATTGTACAAGCAATGATTGCTTGAGGAGTTTTATCCTTCCATAAGGATTAATATATGGTGTTACCCTACCTCAAGGGTTTTCTCTATTTCTTGTGTTCATGTTATGGTGAATGATTTATGGTTTATTCTTGGTTATTTCTGAAGTATATTGGTAGATCTATTCAGGTTCTTAACAAGTGGTATCAGAGCACTTTCCAGGGTCGGAGTTGTGGGCAACTATTTTTATTTTTGCAGATTTTTTTTTCGGAGAAGAAAAAAGAGGGCCGCGACATTCCAGACATTTCCAGTACATTTTTGTGCAGAATTTGCAGAAAAGGGTTGTAGATCTGAGTTCCTCTAAGAAAAACACCCAAGTTAAAAAAAAAAATCATCCAAAACGGAGTCTGGAAGGTCAAGATATTGAGGTTTTAAAATCTGTAATTTTTCAGGGTTTTTTCTGCGGACGGCGGTGCGATTTATTTTTATTTTCTGTAGCATTTGGAGACCAAATTTGCCCAAGTAAATTACAGATCTGAGTTCTTCTCACAATTTCACCCAATTTCAAAAAAAAAATCAGCCGAAACGGAGTCCGGGAAGTGAAGTTATGAGCATTTTAAGTTCAGCAGTTTTTAGGGTTTTT
>SNQJ01S0001791.1:0-15719 GCA_010110895.2 Picea sitchensis | reverse complement strand
TAAAACTTTACAATCGGGAGCTTCACTCTACCATCGATACCTTCAAAAATGCAAAAACTGAGTACATATACTTGGGCAGATTTGCCCAACAGAGGTGCGCTCTCCCTCCAAGTCATAGCATCTCTTCAATAAATCTTTGGGCGGAAGTCCTTCGTCAAATGTCTCCTTAACTTAGCATGGCCTTTGCAGGGGAGGAGTAGCTGAACCAATAAATGTCGAGTTAGCGTGTGCAGACCTCCTCCGGCTAGTCGAGAACCTGGCATGGCCTCTATGGAAAACTGGGTACACAGGACCCTCTCGAGCAGTCCGCTTGCCAGACCCTCTATTTCTTGCATTTAATGAATGAGGAGAGGTTTCAACCACCCTTTCTCACCTTCATTTACTCCAAGCGAAAAACAGGACCGAGGTCGGATCAAATGGCACTTGGAGATCACGGTAATTCCTTCTGTGAACATACACAATGCCTTCGGCCCTTCCTGAGCATGCTCTTTTCTTTCACAAGTGACCACGGGCTATGACCACGTGCTTATCCCCAAGGCGCCCTCGACGTTCGCAAATGATAAGGAGCTAGTCCTTGCTTCTTGAAATCGCGATGAGTGAAACGTCGCGGCGGCTTGATCTAGCACCACGCGCCCCTCTAGATATGACGGTTCTAAATTCATCTGACATTACTATGGTCCCCAGGCCCTAGAAGCTCTCATTAGTTTGTGCATCGAGGATATGAGGGAGCTTCTTCTTGCGCCTTGAAATCACGATGGGCGAAAAGGCGAGGAGCCTAATCACGCGTCAGGTGTCCGCTTCAGATGGGTGGTTGTGACTGCCCCTTGATATTGTGGGTCCACCTTTAAAAGTGACTTGCATTTCGTGATTCGTGAGTCGGAGACTGTTGGTTCCTCTTCTTCAACTCCCGCTTCCCGAAACAGCGATACGGGTCAAGCTCCCTTTCTGGTCAGCGCTCTCCATATGTAACTGTTGGCTAGGGCCCAAGTACTAGCGCCTCTTGCTACTCGTGACCTAGTGAGTTGGAGTATCAGACTTTGACATTCTCCCTTCGCGAAGTCCTGAGACGCAATGGTCAGCGATGGTTGACCTCCTCTGGGCACCTTTCGTAACTCAGAATCCCGCACAACCAAAGGGATATGGTCCGCCCTTCGAACTCACGAACCCTGAGCTCGAGAAATAACATTGCGCTTGAACTGCTTGTGATCAACGACCCTCGTAACTTCGCGAGTGCCTCCCGAAGGATTCCAACCGTCGACTTCCTTAAAACTTTTAGCACTATACTTGACGCGACTCAGTTAATCTGCAATTACCCATCAATCTTTGTCCTGCTTTGTCGTTGAATCCTTTATGCTGAAGAATGAAATGCCCGCTCACTTGATTATAAGTCCGAAAAGGACTTCTTCTGTGTGCTGTGCTTGGGCGCTTCTCATGCAACTTGCAGACCCAGATATCCCTAGGCCAAAGACAAGTAATGTTGCTAACATGAAGGATTTACCCAGGTTGAAAATCAAAGGAAACAAGTGCAGAAGAATCCCACAACCAACAACAAAGAAAATAACCCAAATAATAATTCATTTGGAGCCCTTAACCACCTCCCATATGTAGAAGAGGTGGAAAACCCCCACAAGACTACGGGGAAATATCCCAGCAAGAAAAAGGAAGATCAGTCGTCACAAGACTATCAAACCCCAGCACACCAAGTAGATCCACAGACTCACCCATTCTCAGGGAAAGAACCAGAGAGAGAGGAAGACACAGTCATGGAAATGGATGAGAAGGACATAGCATATCAAAGGCCTAAATGAAAGATCCAAACAAAGGATTCTCCAAAATTACATCAAAATGGAAGACCCTGATATATTCTTGTTACAAGAGACAAAATGTGCAGGGAAACCTGCAGAAGAAATCATCAATCGATGATGGTGCAACTACGAATATTATCAAATGGACTCAAAAGGGGATTTAAGAGGCCTAACCATCCTATGGAATCCTGGTACAGTCATCCTTGATCAAGGCTTCTCCACTCCATGCACCGTCACAACACACTACAAAGCCATCGGGTCAGACAAGGAGGGAATGATCACAAATTCCTATGGCCCATAGAACAACCAAGACAAAGACCTCTTTCTTCAAATCCTAGCTTACCTAGGTTCCTTAGAAGAGGGAAAGTCATGGATAACAGGGGGCGAATTCAACATGATTCTCACACTGGAGGAGAAGCAAGGGGGAAAAAAGAGCATGGAGCAGGATAGCGCAAAATTCCAGGAACTCGTAAAAAACCTCAGACTGGTAGATATTGAGAATAACAATGGAGCCTACACTTGGACCAACAAAAGATCATTTCATCAAAAAATAACATGTAGGCTTGATCACTTCCTCATCTCAGAAACTCTCCTTTTGGAATCCCCCCTAGTAGATTCCAACATCCTCCTGAAGGCAGGTTCAGACCACTGGCCGATTCAGCTCTGGGTTGACACTATTTCCAACCCAAGCTTAAACCCTTCATATTTGAAATTTTTTGGCTCTCCCATCTAGATTTCCAGGAGTTAGCCCATCACTAGTGGAGCACTGTGGAAACACAGAGGGGTACAAAAATGTATTGCTCCCAACAAAAACTCAAACATTTTCAACAACAGGTGCTCAAATGGAATAAAGAATTCTTTGGGAACATTTTTCATGAAAGGAAAATGATGGAACAAAAACTAGAGAATCTTTAGGGACAATTCATTCATGGAGGATACAAAATCACTCAACAGCTCAAGGAGAGTGAACTCAAAAGGAAACTAGAAGAAGGACACAAGCAGGAAGAAATCTTGTGGAGACAGAAATCTCAGGTTCAATGGCTCAACGAGGGAGAGAAAAACACCAATTTTCCCACCATTCTATGATCCAGAGATGCCTTATCAATCACATCATGAATCTAGATGACTCACAAGGCAACACCATATTAACTCATTAGGAAATAACGCACGAGATGACAAACTTCTACAAGGATCTCCTCTCAAAACCCAAGGTGGATCGCACCTCAGCAATAGAGCGGGTGACCCAAAATATCCCTACTATAATCACCCAGGAACAAAATGAGGCTCTCATGACACCAATAATGCAAGAAGAAGTGGATCACGATATTCAAGAGTTACCCAGAAACAAGGCTCCATGACTAGATGGTTTCACAACAAACTTCTTCCACTCTTGTTGGCCAATGTTAAGGGAGGAAGTGTGGTAGCTGGTGGAGTAATCATGCATCTTAGGCAAAGTTCTTCCAGCACTAAATTCCATTTTCCTCACCCTAATACCCAAAGAATAAAGAGTCACAAATACGAAGAACTTCAGACCCATAACTCTTTGCAACATGATCTACAAAATCGTTTCCAAGGTCATATCTCTAAGACTCAAGCCAATTCTACCCTTCATCATCTCCAAGGAGCAATCATGATATGTCGAAGGAAGGAAAATCATGGATAGTATCATACTTGTCGATGGAACCATTCACTTTCTCAAAATCACTTGTACTCCAGGTATGCTTCTAAAACTTGACCTTTCAAAATATTTTGACAAATTAAGCTAGAAATACATCAAAATGATCCTATCGACTTTTGGTTTCAACAAGGATTGGGTCTCTTGGATAATGAACCTCATTTCCTCAACATTTTTCTCAATCCTCATCAATCGTGTCCCCTCTCAACCCTTCTCCCCCTTAAGAGGAATAAGGCAAGGTGACCCTCTCTCTCCTTTCCTTTTTGTCATAATGGCTGAAGGTCTAGGACGCTATATCAAGGATTCAATTCAAAATGGATCCCTCCAAGGCCTCCCTCTTCATGGGTTACAACTGGAAGCCTCCCACGGCCAAATTTTCAATGACATGCTGCTAATGAACACCCCCACAGTGCAAGAAGCAATTAAACTAAGCTCCATCCTCTCCAATTTCAGCAAAGCCTCTCGCACCACCTTTTAATCTAGCCAAATCGCAACTCTTCTTTTTTAATACTCCTGTGGAAATCCAACAACACCTTTCTCAACTTTTGAATACCCCTATTTGCACACTACCCTCTCACTACCTGGGACTCCCTCTTTATGACTCAGTAGACAGAAACATCTATGGGGACTCTCTCCTACTCCCCTTCACCAACCGTCTTAGCAAATGGACCTTTCGATCCCTCAACCTTCTAGCCATAATTGTTCTCTTAAATTCGATCCTCCAAGCCATCCCATCTTACCTCTTCTCAACCTTAGCTTTCCCCCAATCAGTCATAAAGAAAATAAGGAATCTGCAAATAAACTTTCTATGGCATGGACACAACCCAAACACAAAATGGGCCCTAGTCAGCCGGGACAAATTCTGCAAGCCCAAATCTTTAGGTGGTCTGGGTCTCCAGGACCCTGGAAAATTAAATAGCACCATGGGAGAAAGAATTTGGTGGAGATGGATCAAAACACCAGAAGAGATATGGGAAAAACTGGAAATGCAAATATTCCCCAAATATGCACCAAATTCAACTTATAAGAATGCAAGAGAAAATTCAGGTCTCCAACATCTGGAATGAGGCCTAGAAAAAATGGCCACTCATATAGGAACATGCTTTCTGGGAAATTTGCAATGGCTAGAATGCCCTATTCTGGACAAATTCCTGGTATCAAATGCCACACCTTCAATTGGAAGAAAATATACATTCCTATGAAAATCACATTCAATATCTTGCCACTCTGAAAGTAGAATATTTGTGGATAGACACCCCTAGCAGCTCTCCCTAGCGAAGATGGAAATCTACTCATCAAGAATTCCAAGTGGTAATGGACTGTGACCTGCAACACTGGAAACAAGCTACAACCCAAAGGCGAATCCGAAAAAGAACAGACCAAGATATTCTCAGATGGGGATACACACCTCATGAAAGATTTACTCTCAAGGAGGGATACACTCTTCAGGAGAAATTCCACAATCTTCAGAAAGATAGTATCCAAACAACAATATGGAAATCAAAACTATGTCCCAAAATCTCTACATTCCTCTAGCTCCTACTCCAGAACAAGATCTTAACCTAGGACAATCTTCAAAGATGAGGTTTCATTGGCCCCTCGATCTGCCATCTCTGCCATATCCAGGCAGAAACCATCGAGCACCTCCTAAATAATTGTCCATTCAGTGAGAACATCTGTAACCAGGCCACTAAGTTCATGAGGAGAGCCAAACAAGTAAAAAACAACATCATAAGCACCATCAGGGATTGGGGCTTTGGCTCCTTCAAAATTCCTATCCTGAACAAAACCTGGAAAATCTTACTAGGCTTCATAGTTTGGAAACTATGGAAATAGAGGAGCGAAATAATATTTCATTCCCAACCCTCTCCTCCCACCCTCCTCTAGAACACAATCCTCCTGCATCTCCAAGAAACTCTTCAGCTACAATTATGGACCAAGGAAGACTTCCCCACTGACCTAGGTGAACTCTCTCTCCTCAACTCTTGGGGCTCCTCGTTTTCTCACTCCACCCCTCCTCAACATCCCCCCCTAATTTCAAAATCCTTCAGTCCCTCTAAGTGGCTCCCCCCTTCCACCAGGCTTCTATAAGGTCAAATTTGATGGTGCATCAAAATGAAATCTAGGACACTCAGGCTATGGAGCGATCATAAGATATATCTTGGGCCAAATACAAAGCCTCATTGCATAAAATCTCAAATGTGACACCAATAACTCAACAACTATTTGGGGTCTCATCAAAGGAGTGCAAACGGGTCTAGATCAAAACATCACTTATCTGATCATTGAAGGAGACTCCAAAACCATAATAGAGTTGAAAAAACAATTATTGAATGGCAGAGATCTAGGGAAAATTACTCCCAGTTGGTGCCTCCTTGGCCCTCTTCATAGCTTCCATGCTCTTCTCAGACCCTCTCTAACTCTAACCCCCTCACACATTTGACGAAGTGCAAACAAAGTAGCGGACAGACTGGCCAATGTAGGGGTAGAATCTATGCAGCAGATCATTCTCCATGACTCCAGGCAGTCCCAAAGTTCACCCCTATGGCTCCAATGCGAGGAGATTTCCCAGCTGGATGGCCCTAATCTGGACGGGGTGCCACCTCTATCTACTTAGAAATTCTTCCAAGACATAAATTATCAGAAGCTCAGGAGAGAGGGTGACCGTAAGCGTCAGTGTAGAAGATATTCAACCGACAGATGTCTTCGGGAGCTTGGAAATCGGGAGTCCAAAGCACGAAGGAGGTTGTTTTCCAAAGTCGTGAAGTCATGAAAAGCGAGAGAGAATCTAGAATTTTGGTGCTCGAGGAAATCTAGACCATGTTGGCAGGCACAGTGATTTTGATATTTAACAAGATCGAAAGAGATTACACCTTTTCTATAGCTGCAATCACCTTAAATTTGTAAACATTTTTCTAAGTTTTGAAATGATTGTTGGATTAAAGCTTACCTTATTGAATTCTTTATCGCTTGCATTTTTGTTATTTTTAATTTTAATTCATGACTATAAGCATGAATTAAACATAAAACTTGGCTTTGTTTAATAATTTTGTACCTTAGAAATATCTTTTAAACATCCATTCATGTGTAATTGAAATTCAAATCTTTTGAATTGGTTGATTAATCCATTATCGATTTTTTTATTTTAATATGGTCCTCATGAACTCAATGGTTAGATAGTTCATTGCCGAATTATTTTAATACATGAGCAGCCTTGGTTAATTTTTGATATTCTTCTCATTATTTCAATGGGCGTATCAACATTTATACCAATGAGTATAGACCTACTGTACTTGCATTTTCTCCTTACCTTGCTCTCTCAAAACATTAATGAAGTTATTCATTATCTACATAGGGTTTTGTACTTTGTAGTTCTGGCACTCATCGTGAGATATGATAAGGAATACAATGAAACCTCTGGTTTTCATTCTCACTTTTCGAGTTATGATAACCTACAGGCTCTACTATTTTCAAGTCTCCACTCTCCGTTCAGACTTGTTTCTTTTGCTTGCATGATTGGAACCTAAAACTATTCCAAGTAATATCTGTTGCATCCTTGTTACAATGGTCATGGCACCCGTCGTTCTCATAGAGTCGAATGGATTCTAGGCCTTATTATCACATGATAATTCTATTGATGACCTAAAGGGGCATGGCTAGGATGTATTCATTAAAAAATTTGAGGGTTATAATCTTTAGGTAGCAGAAGCTTTCGCACGAACTTTTGATGGGTTCAAAACTAAGATTGGAGACATACAGTTAGAATCGATAGAATATTTCGTTAGAAAAGCAACAAGGCTCCCATCAAAGGGAGAGATATGGTTTGAGAACACCAGTATAGAAGAAGTCCTATAGAATATGTTTATCACCTCCCAAAAAACCAATTGTTGTGTAAAATATATTCCAATCGCTCTGTTAAAACCTAGATGCCATAGTTTATTGTTAATTCTGAAACAATTTGTTACGTGTGAAGGTCGATACAGACTGATCTTTCTCTACCATAACTGTTTTCTCATGAATTTTATAGGTTTCAATTTAGACATGCTCTTTTACTTATTGATGATCCTCTATAAGATGTCTAAGCATTACAAACGACAGGGTATCAATTCGAGCCTGTTCCACCATGGATTGGTTAAAATATTGTTGATGTATCATCTGTCGACCATAGGTGATAGTTGGGATACCTTTTTGATGAGGAATGGCTTTGCCCAGACTGATCCTACAACAAACCCTAACTTAGACAAGCCACTGGTTGAAAACCATTTTGGTAATTCAATTAATGGACTAGAGTTTACTGATAAAACCCCTCTAGATAAAGGATCGTCGTGTAGGTTTTCACTTGCAAGATTTGCAGAACAAGTGACTGATGATTTTAAGGTAAGTGATCCTCATGTGCTTGTGATAAATGCCAGTGTTAAGTCTGATGTCAATAAATTTGGTAAAGGAACAAAGTAACAGTGCACAAATTTGGGTTTCAAGAACAAGAAGGCCATTTGCCTAATCTCGAGAAAACTAAGGAACCAAAAGGATACTCATCTGAGATCGATTGATCCAATTGAGATTGATGAGGGTTCAGATCCTGAGATAGAGGATTTTCTAGTTCGGGAAGATCTAGAAATTCAAGGTTTCAGGAGGGAGTTTATCATTCATACTGAACCATATGATTTTGTGACAAATTTACCACCATGCCTTAAAGGTAAAGAAGGATTCTCGGGTTTTAGGAAAGATATGAAACAAAAAAGAAATAAGATTGAATCCCCCTTGGTCGATTGTGTCCCTCGTCGATCTTCCATCTCCCCTGTACACTATGATGGTTGTCTCGATTGGGTTGAGCATTACTATACCAACTTTCCTCTCTTATAGGCCCGAATTAAAACTTTGACTGCTCATAATGATCTTTTGAAGAAAAAAAACCTTGATCTCAAGGCACATGCAGAGAGGGAGACCAAACGTATCAAGAGAGTTGGAAGCATAGTCATTAAGAATACGACTAGTGTCAAGGCAATTATAAACTTTGAACTATCTAACCCCTCTTTGGCAGATTTTTAATGGTAAAACATTTTGTTGTGATTTCGTTTGATTTTGTTAACTAAGTCAAAATAAGTAGATTCAAATTCTGATTTCATTTACTAAAATAAAGACTGGCTACAGAATGTTCGATTCTGTAGCCAAGTCTCTTTTAATAAAAATTAGTTACTAAGAAATTGTTTTTCTAATTTATCAAATTGGTTTTCTATTCTCAAGAAATGGGAGATTCTGTTGTTGATTACTTGGAGGAAATATTTTCAATTATATGCCTAAATGATTAGTAGTTTCTCCTTCCTTATGTTTTATAAAAACTTTGATTTAATTTTGAATAAACGAGCTCTGTTATGAGTGGTTCCAATCCACTATTTTTTGTAATATTACTTGATTTTGGGAGATTCAACTCTATCCTATGAGATACGAGTATTTGGATCCTGGATTACTTTAAATATTGTTCATTTTTGTTAGTGAAAGGATCCTTTTTGGAATGCTTTATGAACATGTAATTCCCAAAGACTATATGGACAAGTTGTTCACATTTCGGCTTTAGACTAGGGTGACATTGTTCCATTTATGTTTTTCCTCTTATATTATGGAATATTAACATGTTATACAGCTTTAGCCTCATTAGCATGTAATGTTTCATTTTATTCAATGCTTTAAATTTTGTCTATAACTTGATGTTTCATATGTTATATCTATGATCGCTATTTCACTTTAATATCATCGATTTATAATTGATGTTAAGTTGATGTATCATATGAATGTTTCACATTAAAATTTCTTTTACTATAAACACTCATCATTGCAAGGTCACTAGATTTATATGTTTATCGCCCTACTTTTATATCCTTGCTCCTAAAAATACCTTTAGTTATTTCTGGAGATGTTAGCACAATCCTGTTACAGATTTCTCTCACAGGCAAGATAGCTGGAAGTTTGGATTTCACAGGGATATAGACACAGTATGAGACTAATCTCAGGTTAGTGTTATTCACATTCAATTTCCATTATTAGTTTATTAGTGAAATAAGGCAGTTTAAATTGGTTGTGACTATTATTTTGTGCTTGTTTAAGATTGTGTTTTATTAGTATCTTTGAGTTCTTAGATTTTAAATTATTAAACAGAAAATATAAAAAATATCTTCTTTCTTTATCTACTTCGTAAATGATTACAAAAACATTGATCTCGCAAGACATCCACCAAAACTTGCTAATTGTAAATATCCTGTTCATAATCACAAGTTCATATTTATGTTTCTTTTTATCATTTGTAAATAATTAGATTCGTGTGCATAGTATTGTACTTATAGCTTTAGGTTATTTTGTTTTCTTTTACTATTTTTAGGACCTTAGTTGGTTGACGGAGCCATTAAACCCGTCAGGATAGATCACACCAAACAACTTGGGTTAATTAGAAAACCTCGGTCTGGACCTATCCTTCTAGTTGATGGTGTGTCACTTATGCCCGTCAAAACACCATTGGTTCTCGAGGAGATCTAGTCCGTCGACAGATGATTTTGGGAACTCGACAATCAGGATTTAGGAGCTCGGAAGGACCTATCTGCCCAAGTTGCAAAGTCACGAAATGATAAATTGCGAAATGCGAGAGAGGATATGAACCATTGATCCCATGGAAATCTAGAGCGTCGATCTGGTCCCGAAGGACTCACAATTTTGGGTATCGAAAGAAGTGGAACACTCCGTTCTTCACTATCTCAAGGCCCGAAATCCCAAAATATGGAGAAACCAACAGTCGCGAAATGAAAACTTGTGATGCAAATGTAGTGATTTTCGAGGGTTTCAGGAAAATAGTGCAAGCCATTTATCCATCAACGCAAGGTGTAAATTCAAGAAGAGGATCTTAGTCGTTGGTTGGGGGCCATCGAGGACCGTTGATCTGATCTAATGGTTTCAAGGACTTGGACCTCGGGAAACCAAGAAGTGCAATGTAATCGGTTAGACCTTTAGCTGTAGGCATTTTTGTATATGTAGATAGGTTGTAGGTCTTTTTGTAAGCCTTCAGCTGAAATTAATATAAGGATCCACATTTTATTCACAAAAAAAAAACAATTCAAATGACAAATTGAAATACTCATAAAAACATAATTCAAATCCTATTTCTATTTCAGCATATGACAAGAAAATCGATAAGCAAACTAAAGAAGAAAACTAGATAATAAAATAAAGCATTAAAATCCAAGCTAGCAACTATACATCCATCGACACCTTGCCAAAGAAACTATTAACTCAATACAATGTTTTAACTCTATTTTAACTTTTAACTATTCTATTTCAACATGCAGAAATTCTAACTACCATTTAATCACACAACGTGGTTAGTGGCTAATCTTGCAAGCTAATTACTCATTAATTTAAAAGACACGTCATATTAACTATCCTTTAAAAGAAACCTACAAAAACGAAGTCAAAACAATTAAATTATGAACAACAAATACACAACAAGTAAAAATGATAAAAACACATGTAGAGGAAAATGAAAGAAATAGAAATTGCACAAGTTCGCTGCGATATTTTTATGATTCCACTTCATCCTCTCAAAACTTAATCCTGAAATTTGTTGCCTCTAATAGTGGCGGATGAAATTTTGGATGGAGGATTGGATCACAATTTTTTTCCTATTGTAATAAAACCATGCATTAGATCTTCATAAACATCGAACTGAATTGAATTGATCACAAAACCATTTCAAAAACGATAATTACATACATTGTGTGAATTCATGGTGAATTGATATATAAATCTTTGAGAATACCTTCAAAATGGATAAATGAGAGCATAATGTATATAATATTGCATGCAAAAAGGATTTGATCATCTCAATAAAACAGTCCAAATACGAACCCAACATTACCCCCACGCCTAAGGATTTGCAGGTCCCACTGCAAACAAAAATGAATTACCCGACATACCTAGACTCATGAAGGAGGGGGTGGATTAGCTTTAGAAGCTTCTCCCTCTTGTCCTAAAGACTTTGTCTTGGGCCTCTTACGATGTTTCAATTGTGTCTAGAGGATGCAATTGGCATTGGTCATTTGATCAACTAATCGTTGGAGAGAAATCAGTTTTTCTTGCAATACCACAATACCATGATGGAGATGCCTATCCACAGTCTTTCTCTCTTCCAACTGTTGAAGCAACTGAACATTTTCTTGTTGTAAGTTTTCAATAACTGGAGTATGATTAGATGTCTTAGAGGAGGGCTTGGATCCCTTTATGGATGTAGATGGTCTATCAACTTTGGAAGATGATGTAGGCATATGCGAGGGAGTAACAAAGTGCTTGTGAGAGGGAATAGGTTCAGATTTTACTTCTCTATTGGGTGGGGGATTTCATTATCGGAAGATACTTGGATAGGATTTGAAGTGGTTGGGGGTTTTACATTAGGCTTTCCACTTGCACTTCAGGTACTTTTTCAAAAATATCCCCCTTTGAACCGATTGGCTCCTCTTCTATTCATAGGGACTATAGGAAAATCTTGTTGAATTTCCTCTTGTAAGTTCTTGGATTGAGGATCAATAAGTGTTGAGGGAAATGGATAATTATTATTAGACTTTTTAGTTTTATTTCTCGATGAGGCTGCAGGGGAATCAATAGGTTTCTTGATATTTTGTTCAGAAAGAGATATAGTTTGAGTTGGAGGGTTTGGAGTCTTTGGAGAATGGGGTTTGGATGGAGTAACAGTCCCTAAATCAAGTGATTTCTTGCTGGTCTTAATTGTGATATGGGGGTTTGAAAACTAATAAATGAATTCATCCCATGTCTTCCCCTATTTTGGAAACTCGGTTATGACAAGCAATTTGATGAGGTCGTGGTGGAATAGACTGTTATGAGGATTGGCCACATTATTTTGTACTTGGGAAGAAATTTTCTCAAGACTTTTGAAGAAGTAGAAAGAAAAATCCAGGGGCTTATTAAATTGGAAATGAGCTAATAGACGAAAATGGAAAGCTTTGAAAACAAAGTATCTACCTTCACTATGTCAACAAGACATTGAAGACACCAATGCAGTAGAAGTTGAAAAGGATAGAGAGTATTGTCTTGGAAGAGTCAATGAAAACCTGGAGATGCTCCTGAAAAAGGAAAACAAGGACATCAAGATTTAAGGACACACGGGCATGCACTACTACATCAGAAAATGGATCAGGAAAAGTCACTCAAAAGTGTTCTACAAGACCATGCTGTGCTTTTGACTCTATTTTTGGTCATCATTTCCAAAAGAGGTTTTTGACCAAATAAAGATGAATTTTTGAAAACCAAGGGAGGTTCTTTTTTTAATGGCATATCAAATCACAATAACCTCTTTCATTTTTTACATAGGTATCATATATTGGGATATATTCAACTTTCTTGGAGACTTATTTCAGAAAATCAAATTCTCGAATTTAATTTCCTGTTTTAGTCATTATTTTCAAAACAGGTTTTTGACTAAATAAAGATGAATTTTGGAAAACCAAAGGAATATTTTTCTAAGTACATACCAAATAATAATATCCTCCTTTAGTATTTGCATGGGTAGCATATAGTGGAAGATATTCAACTTCCTTGGAGGCCTATTTAGAAAATCAAATTTTCGAATTTAATCGCATGTTTTAGTATTTATTTTGTGTCACATTGTAAGGTAGCTAGAGAGGTAGTGGGGGGGCCAGAGGGCCCATAGTGATAATACCTGAATACAAAATATCACAATAGATCCAAAGATATCTGAATACAATCACCACACAAGATCTATGAAACCATATAGAAAACCACACTTTATTATTACCAAACCCTTGAGGTAGGGCAACACCATACAATGAATCCTATTATGGAAGGGATCCTCTCCTGTTCACTTGCCTCTTCGAGGGGGCATCCTCCTATTGAGCTACTGATCCAAACACAATACTTCTCTTCATGTCTCATTACATTGCTTGAACCCATTTATATAGTGCTACCATCACCTAAGAACATTCTAGAGGAGAAATCTTATAGAAGTAGAACCTTCTAAGAAGTCCTCTTACATTTATTATATCTAACTACCATAGTGGGCCTTATTTAATAATATAGTGGACCTAGTCCACCTTGTTTTAGTATTTATTTTGTGTCACATCAGGGCAGAAGCTAGAGAGGTAGTGGGGGCCAGAGGGCCCATAGTGATAATACACTAATACACATTATCACAATAGATCCAAAGATATCTTAATACAATCACCTACACAAGATCTATGAAACCATATAGAAAAACCACACTTTATTATTACTAAACTCCTCCTTGAGAGGTAGGGCACACCATACAATGAATCCCACATGGAAGGGATCCTCTCCTGGTTTTCACTGTCTCTTCAGGGAGGGGGCATCCTCCCATTGAGCTACCGATCCAAACACACACTTCTCTATGTCTCATTACATTGTTTGAACCCATTTATATAGTGCTACCATCACCTAAGAACATTCTAGAGGAGAAATCTTTCAGAAGTAGAACCTTCTAAGAGTCCTCTTGGCATTTATTATATCTAACTACCATAGTGGCCTGATGACAATATAGTGGACCTAGTCCACCCTTTATATCACTTGAATGACTGTTATCACTATGGCCCCTCTGCCCCCACTACCTCTCTAGCTAAATTCCATCTCCATCCCTATGAAAGCTGCTATTCCTAATGTTTACGTAACTCATATACCTGTGGTCCCATGGATACCAGGGACTGGATAATTGTGGATTGTAATGCTGAAGAAGATTGAAGAATCAAAGTCCCATGTAGAAAGGAAATCCACCATGTCAAAGTAGTCCAACCGCCATTATAAGTCTCCGGGTCCCATGTTTAAGTGCTCATGTGAACTCCCCAGAGAAGATTTTGGAACCCAATAACCAACTCAAAATGATGCTCCAAAGATTCCATACACCTACTGCGTAATCCAAATAAGAAGATCCATCCACATAGGGAAAAATGGTCAGCATAGCAAAATCTAGAAGGAATAATACTAATCTAGAGAATATGCGCACTCCGAATCACCGGGTAACTAGGGGCTCATGATCCGGAGATTGATGTCTCATGTATATGGAGAGTCATCAAATAAAGAAATGGTTGTCATCCCGTGAAATGACAACTATCCATATACCAATCATCACAATCGCCCCTCAAAATCATACCAAGCATATCTTCTTGGATTATATTCATCCATGAGGCCCTCAATAATAAATCTCTGCATGTCATTCAATGAATCTTGAATACTATGAAAACTATCATTGAGGCCATATGTGAGGCTGACTGTGAGGCTATGTGTGAGGCTGTTTGTGAGGCCATGTGCAAATGCATCCAATCTGTCATCCAATTGGGCTTTGAATGATTCAAGAATTTTTTTCAAGGTTTGAGACGAAATAGCCATCTGAGCACCCTATGAACTCTTCGGTCCTGTAGCCGTCACGGAAAAACTCAAAAAATAAACCCAAGAAGTTTCGGCAGAAAATCGCGGCTTTTTCTGGAAAAACCCTAAAAAACTACTGAAGTTAAAATGCTCATAACTTCACTTCCCGGACTCCGTTTCGGCTGATTTTTTTTTTTTGAAATTGGGTGACATTGTGAGAGGAACTCAGATCTGTAACTTTCTTGGGAAAATTCGGCCTCCAACTGCTACAGAAATAAAAACAAATCGCACCACCGTTTGCAGAAAAAACCCTGAAAATTTACAGATTTTAAAACCTCAATATCTTGACCTTCCGGACTCCGTTTCGGACGATTTTGTTTTTCAAATTGGGTGTTTTTATGAGAGTAACTCATATCTACAACCCTTTTCTGCAAATTTTACACATAAATATACCAAAAACTTCGAGAATGTTGCGGCCCTCTTTTTTCTGCTCTGAAAAAAAATCTGCAAAAATAAAAATATTTGCCCACAATGTCTGCCCAAGGAAAGTGCTCTGATACCAATTGTTAAGAACCAATAGACCTGAATACAAAATATCACAATAGATCTAAAGATATCTGAATACAATCACCACACAAGATATATGAAACCATATAGAAAACCACAACTTTATTATAGAAACCCTTGATATAGTGCTATTACATTGCAACTTTATTACATTGCTTGAAACCCTTTATATAGTGCTATTATCTCCTAAGAACATTATAGAGGAGGAATCTTCTAGAATTAGAACCTTCTAATAAGTCCTCTTATATTTATTATATCTAACTACCATAGTGAGCCTTATT
>SNQJ01S0001790.1:195837-207880 GCA_010110895.2 Picea sitchensis | reverse complement strand
TGTTTTTTGATATTTTATATCTATATTGAAATTTATATTTATTAAATATAAATAAGAATTAAATATACATCTATTTTAATTTTATATCTATATAAGAAAATACATACCACTAATTAGTTTAACCTTTCAAGATAACATTTTTTTATATAAATTAATTCATAACTAAAAATAAAATGTAAACTTTTGGATTTAAAATTAAAATAAATCCCTACTTATTTTATTTTTATTCCTAAAGATTATATCAATTTCAATTTCAATTTTATTAATTCATAAAATTAAAAATTACATCTTGTAAGTATATCTAACTTGAAAGTATAAGTAGAAACATGAGTAATAAATGGTAACATAGGTATATGTAATTTGTTTTTGTTTTTTCCAAGCTTTTTTTAATGAAACAAGTGTTACTCTTTATTTGAGAATTTTAAAGTACAATCTTAAATGTGCATTCTTCAGTGTATTCATCAACATCTTCTAGCAAGCCAAATTTGTTTGCTTCAAGAAATCCCACAATTTGAGCACAAAAAATACAAGATTTTCACCAAAAACAAAAGAGATTGTCCAATGGAGATTAGTCAACAAACAACATTATTATGAAAACTTCACTCAATTTACTTCGACATTCTCATTTGCCCGTTTAAGAAGCATGCTAGTTTTAATATAAACCTTAATTTTAATCATTTTAATGCTACATTAATTATTTTCAAATACCTAATAATTAAATATTTAAATGCATCTTGCAATAATTAATATGTTATTAAAAGGATTAAAATCATTTAAAAATTATGTGAAGGTTAGGATTATGTTAAAATTAGGGTTTATGCTATAATTAAAATTATTTTAGTAGATTTAGAGTTTGTAAATTAAAAACAAATTTCTAGGGTTTCATCAGCCACATAATTGTAGTTGTGCTAATTACATCAATAAAGAAAAATTAAACATTAAAATCTAAAAATTATTTGTGGTTTTTAAACAAATTCAAATTATTAATAATCTTATAAAATCCAAAAATTATTTGTGGTTTTTAAACAAATTCAACTTATTAATAATCTTATAAAAAATCATCATTCAAATTATTAATTATCTTATTAAAAAAACATTGTATAGCCCAAAAATAAATAATATGAAATCACATTTATTCGATTAAAGCAAATTTTATTCTTTTAAATAATCACAATTTCGATTTATCCACATAAATCATATTTTTCATCCAGCTTTTCGAATCATCAAATATTGCGATATATCTATATTAATATTCATTTGGATTAAAATATTTTGTGGACGTCTTCGCTTTTTACGACATGTAAGTCATATTCATAATTTACTTTTTACACAAATTCCAACATCATACGATAATTAAATGTCATTTATTGTTCCGTAGGAAGGGAAAAAGCCCGCCCCTGCTCTTGATTCTTGAAAAGCCGAACTGAAATTAATAAAAAAATATAAAGCCTGAAACTAATGAAAGTTGATTCAAAAGAGGGTTGCATGAATCTGACCATGCCTTTTTGCTAATGAATCTCACTTTTTCGCGCGTGGGTTTTATTTTAGTTTAATCCATTCACATTGAATGGGGACTCGTGGACAAGAACATGTTGCAAACTACCTTTTCCAATTTTACGGCTTAAGAAGTAGGCGCCGATGTTATGTGGTGGCCCGTGGGTGAATAAAGACCACGTGAGATGAATAATAATAAAATATAGATCATATATAAATTAAAAATATTAAATAAAAACATATTTTTTTAATCTCGATAAAAATAATTTTAAAAAATATATATATTTTTCATATTTATATTTGACTTTTCTATCATCAAATATTACTTTATATTTATATTCATATTTATTTGAACCTCTTTATTTTTTACAACATTTAAGTCATATTTATAATTTACTTTTTACACAAATTCCCATACGATAAAATTAAATATCACATATACCCAACTTTTTACTCAAACTCCTACAACCCTCATTACACGACATAATTAAATATGAAGCCGCCCCTGCTTTTAGCTCTTTATTATTAGTCTCGAAAAGTCGAATTGAAATTAATAAAAAAATATAAAGCCTCAAACTCATGAACGTTGATTCAAAAGCGGGTTGCATGAATCTCACCATGCCGTTTGCTAATGAATCTCACTCTTTCTCGAGGTGAGTTTTATTTTAATTTAATCAATTCATATTGAGCGGGGACGCGTGGACACAAATATGTTGCATCAGCGAACTACCCATTTCCAATTTTACAGAAAGTCAGCATTGTCGGCATGTGCTGAGTGTGCAATGGCGACGTGGAGTGAATTTATTCGAGGTTGGACTGTCATATGTCTGTCACTATCCTGACGAGGATAAGATTCTGACGCAGACGGCCCATCTTGTTAATTGATGGAATCTGTGCAGACGCCATTAAGTCAAATGACGGAAAGAAAACCCGGCGCCGAAAGGCCACTTTAAAAGTTATTCTCTCTTTACTTTCCGACACCGAAGGCCGTCAATATTGAATTTTCGGTCCATTGACGAAAACATAATTTACAGCAACAACCTTCAACTATTGTCAAATTTTAAATACAATACATGTTTTTTCATATTAGGGTGAAGAGTTAATAGAATTGTATATCTTTTCCACAGAAAAAAATTCCTCTTTATATTCATTAAAAATATAATAGTTTTCTTATAGTCAGCTTTTCATAAAAATATAATAGTTTTCTTACAGTCAGTTTTTCATAAAAATATAATAGTTTATATTCATAAAAATATAATAGTTTTCTTATAATCAGCTTTTCATAAAAATATAATAGTTTTCTTACAGCCAGCTTTTCCTTAATAATTAGTCATAATCATAATAACCAATCATAGCTTTCAAAACATGACATAACTATACCCATTCACATCAAAACATTACCCACGATCAATGTCTAATGAGTGAAAACTCATAGATACATGTCAAAAAGATAACCAAAAAACTGTAACTGCATTTTAGAATAATTTCAAAAAATAGGAAGGTCCCTCATTGCCTTCATCCTACTGTGTGTATTCTATTTGTCATGGCATTTCAGAGAGTGCCTTTTTAGATAAGACATATGTCACCTTATTATCTTCTCTGTAGATGTGTGCAAATGATAGTGTCCTGAAAAACTTAAAAGACTCTACAATTCTTTCCTTCCAACTTTCTAGTGCTACAACCTGGAGGTTTGTCTTTTTGTTGAGCCAACCTATTATGATCTTTGAATCTCCCAACAGATGTATATCATCGATGCCCATTCTCTGCGCCAGATACAAGGAAGCCCAAGCCCACAACAGTTCAGCCCGGGTATTTGAACCTTTTCCACAGTTGAGCTTCCAATAGTAAGATGTGTGACTATTTAACATAATCTTGCCTCCAGCCCCATTGATTGTACTGCCGAGTTGCGCTGCTCCATCAAGCCACCCGATAGCTCTTCCAATTGGAAGAATACCTTGTGAACTGTGCGCCAAGGGAACTTTTTTTAATAAAAGTCTTAAAATCACCTATTACTTTTATAACTACCTTCTGTATGGAAGGAGAACCTGCATCAAAGATCGTTAGATTCCTTTCTTTCCATATATACCAACTAATGAGAGCTGGCACCGATGAATGAGAAGGATTGAATTTTATCCAGTTGTCAAAAAAATGAATAACCGATAAACCACTCCATTCCTTTGCTACCTTTAGGATATTAGTAACCTTTTTCTAGACAACAAGAGTAAATGGACAACTCACAAAAAGGTGTTGACCTATTTTGCTTGAAGATTTGCAAAGGATACAAAAGCTAGGCCCCTCCCAGCGTCATTTTTGAAGATTCTCCCATGTAAGAATCTTGTTTTCCGCCAACAACCAGATAAATATCTTTATTTTTATGGGACAATCCCATTTCCATATCTTTTTGCGCCATCCCTCTACTTTGGTAGTCCAGATTTTTGTTGCCACCGCTTCATAAACATTTTTTGCTGAGAGTTGTCGCGTATTATCTCCTCCAGTCCATAAAAGGGTATCCGGATGATCTTGAATATTGATGCCCGAATCAATCAAGTTCTTCCTAAACTTTTCCCATTCTTCTTCTTCATCCTCCTCGAGCTCCAGATTAACACCGTCCACCCAGCCCGTAAAGAAATCTCCCCTCGATGGGACATATCTCGCTTGATACATGTATAAAATTCTATGATTATTTAACTTATCTATGAGACTAGGGGATAACAGAGAATCCTTGCCCATACCCAAAATGACATCTCGCTCAAGCAAAATAGACTTCCCAGAACCAAGATTCCATGCTATCCAATGGAGGATAATCGGTAGAGCATTTAAAAGATTTTTCCATGTTTGTGACCCGCCAGTCATGTGCGTCGATGCTGATCTAAGCCACAGATGAACCTGTTCCTGTGATAGATACTTATCTTTAACCACCCTATGCCATATGCATGGAGACATCAATACTCTCCATAGAGTATTCACGGCAAGAGCCCTGTAGAAGATATATAGGTTTCTCAAGCCCCATCCACCCAAAGATTTTGGATTTGCGACAGTTTCCCATCTACACAAATGAAAGCTACTTCTATGCTTATTACCTGTCCATAGAAAAGAAAAGATCAGTTGCCTAATTTTGTTCAATACCCACAAAAGAATGTGTCATGTGGCCAACCAATAAACTGGTAAACTTTCCAGTACAGCCTTTGCGAGTATAAATCATCCTCCCGACATTAACAACCTATTACACCAATGTTTATTCTTTGCTCAAATTTATCAATGAGCCAATTCTAGTCCTCTGATCTATAACTTGTTGGTTTTAAGAAGTAACCTATAAGATTTTTGTTGGTTTGTAGATAACATTTTTTGTATCTCTATCCATTCAGCCATCTTCGCATTCGTCATGATGATCACATCATCCACGAATAGCAAGTGTAAAATCTTCATCATCCTAAATACTTTGATCCCAGACAGAGTTCCTTTTTCTTGGCCATGTTTCAACAACATGTTGAGTCCTTCCAACACGAGAATAAATAAAAATGGAGATAAGGGTCAACCTTGGCGCAACCCACGACCACAATGGAAAAACTGTATTGCTTCCCCATCAATCAAAACAAAAAAAAATGTTGATGATATAAATCCCATGATCCAGGTAGTAGTAATCCTCCCAAAACCACATTGAAGAAGAATAAGGCGTAAGAAATCCCAGTTGACACAGTCATATGCCTTCTTGAGGTCCAGCTTCAAGATGATAGCTTGTAGGTGTTTTGTCTTGATACTGTGTAGACATTCCTGTGCTATACCGATTGCATCCAGAATCTGTCTTCCCTTGAGGAAGCCCAACTGCTCTTCAGATAGAGTCTGAGAGAGAATGGGTCGGATCCTCTGCGCTATGATTTTTATAATGAGTTTATAACATAAATTACAAAGAGCGATAGGGCGAAAATCCTCACACTTCCTGGAATGATTTTCCTTTGGAATTAGTGCTATCAAGGTGGAATTGATATTATTTTTTACTTCTCCTCTAAACCTCGTCTCCTCAACCATATCCAACAAATCCTGACCAACTAGATCAAAATAATGAAGGTAAAATTCGACTGACCACCCGTCGAGCCCCAAGCTTTTTTCCTTTGTAAAGCCCTTCAGAACCTCCAACATCTCCTCCTTGGAGCACGTTTTTTCAAGGTCCTTTACCTCCTCCTCTTTTACAATACGAGGAAAGAGCCTAACAAGATCTACCTGATCGACTATGTTAATCAGACCCTCTACCTAATAGAAAGATTTAAAATATTTGATAGCCGAAGATTTTATGTCTTCCTGTTTCTGATAAATCCTTCCCTCTTCATCCTATATCTCCCACAAATGCTTTTTATTTCTGTGTTGACTAGCAAATCAGTGAAAAAAATTTGTATTCTTATCTCCACTGGAAATCCATAAAGCCCGAATTTTCAATCTCCAATGTTCCTCTTCCTCCAATAACTTTTTTATTACGAGCCGCTTCTAGCTTTTTTACTTTAATCTCATATTCTTCTACCAGCCGATCCTGCGTCTTTGAACAGTAAATAAACTCTAAGTCTCTCTCAATACTAGCCATCTCTTCAATGTCCATGTTCCGCTTTTCTCTTAACTAGATCTTCAAGCTAATTCTGAGACAATTAAGCTTACTAATCAGTTGATATTGTGCACCATCCAGATTCTGATAAGATATATCATTCCATACCTCTCTTACCAACATATCATACGAAGCTTCATGAATCCAATCCAGATTAAATTTGAAAGGGTAGGCCACCCCTGTTCCTTTTTCCCCCATCTGCAAACAAATAGGTGCATGGTTAGATAGATATGGGTATTCAACCCATGCTCAAATTTTGTTGGATGATGTGAATAAGCCTTCTGGCACATAGAATATGTCAAGTCACTTAGATATCCCTTCCGAGCCGGACCTCCCATTCCTCCACGTCGGAACCAACGCGTCTGGAGTCACGTTAACCAAGTGGTTTTTTGTAAATAACTGTTTAAAAAAGGTCGCCAAAGGGTTTGCCCGGGTATTTTCTCCCCATATCTCCTATGTACTGGTCGCAAAATTCAAATCCCCTGCCAAGATCAGGTCTTCAATAGCCAAAATACTGGCACTGTCAAGTTTTTCCCAGAACTGTCTGTGCTCCTTGCATGGACCATAGGTGTTCAATAGTGCAACTTTTCTTTTAATCTCCAAGCACATACCTGTCAAAAAAATCCTGCCAAGACTTAGGACTGGTGAAAGCTAAAAAATAGTAGGATCCCATGCAACCACCATCCCACCCGACGTTCCTACCGAACTAACCGCACAAACCAACAAATCAGGCCTGAGCAAATTCATGAAGTTCCTGGCTTTTCCAGAATCCACCAAAGTTTCTTGCAGTAAAACAACAGGACAAGTTTTCTCTAGAAGTCTTCTCATGGAGGCTAATTTTAGGGATCCTCCTACCCCTCTAATGTTGAGGGATAACAAGATCATGACTTTGCCCGGGAAAGGGCTTTTAATCCTATAAGTGCCTCTAAATCAGAAACTGTAAATTGTGTAGCTGAGCTCGAACCCCCAATGCACACCTTTTTATGCACACTTCGTGTTTTAATGGTTGACAGTTCCATCCCTAAACCCCGAGAACAGGATGGGTATATCTAGTCACATGTTGAAGTTGGTATAAAATTCAACGGTTTTTTCAATATAGATCTTTCCTACCAAATAGGAGATTCAAGAAGCATGTGCTTTAATTTCTAAGCTGTATCAAGTTTAAGGGTCTTTTCAATATCAGTCTTTAACACTAAATAGGAGAGTCAAGAAGCTCATGCTAATGTAGAGACCTTATAATTCTAAAACAAATATCCTCATAACTCACATCTTTTGTGTCCACTGTATAAGGAAAACAACTAATGGGCTTCCTAATGGAAATTAAGCTATAAATTCATTTTGGTATAATCTTCCTTCAATTAAGATTAGATTGGAGTCCAAATGAATAGAAACTTGCCATGAAATGTAGTTTGAATTTGAATATAAAAATGACACATAGCATGTCAAAAATAAATTATTTTCCTATCCAAAAAAATCTCTCTCTATCATGCATTTTTGTTGGAACTATGAAATTATATAAAACATAACATGCATAAAATAAATTATTTGCCCATCCAAAACACACTTCCATGAGTGTGTTTTGGCCTTGCTTATGATGTTGCATGTGAATATTTCACTAAGGTGTGAGGATCTTCTTGTTGTTGGCAATCTGAAGCAAGATATAAAACATGAAAAGAGGTAGGGTTATATAGCCTATTCACTTCTACTTTAACATTTATTCCATTTTTCCTGTACTTAAGTTCTCTAACATTGATGTTTTCATTATAGCTCTATAACCGCAGTCCATTTTTAGAGTATAGAATTTCAAGTATCATTATGGCTCTATAAGTGGAGTCCATTTTTAGAGTATAGAATTTAAAGTAAAAACTCTTTGAGACACTTCTATCTTATTACACATAAAAAATAATTATTTTATAAAATCTCACAAACTAATACCATGATTTATTAATTTGCAGGTGAGGTGTTGAGGTTGTTGGTAATGAGCTATGAAATAAAGAGAAAACAAATACAACCAAGAGAACTTCTATCAATTTAATTTGTGTCAAATCATTCAACTTATTGGAAGTTGAAGGAGGATTTGAATATGGAGTTGGATCTTGAATGAGCAGAACTGAAATTGCTTTTGTTAGTGAGCGTGATGCTTCAACTTATACTAGTAGATTAACTTCAAGCATATCAATTGAATCTACCGCTGAAACAAAGATTGATTATAACAATTACCTATGTCTTTGCTACCATTGCCTTTGCAAGTTATGTATTTGGGTGAACAATTAGGGTTTGGGATACACTTTTTCAAAGAGACGGGTTATGTATTTGGGTTTGAGCAATCAAGGGTTGGTGGAGACCTTTGGAGAGTGGGACATAGATGAGTTTGACAGCTTTGTGGTTGAGACAACTGTCGATATTTTCATAGTGAAGGATGAGCATGGCACTGGGGAGTTTGCAGATAAGATATTGGATAAGAAGAGGTAATGAAAGGTCATATTAGGCTATAGTATGAAGGCCATACGTCTATAGACTATCTCTTATTGTATGCATAGTTTTGGAGCATAAACAATCATTTAATTTTTCGATGAAATGATTGTATAAGGAATTAATGATACTTTAAATGCATGGTAATAATACCAAGGATTATGCCACCTGTTGAAAAATCATATATGATTAATTTGAATTATATTTTTTTTGCAAAACTTTGGTTATAGTGCATATAGGAGGGTGATCAAATGCAAACTAATAGGAGATGAATGATGATTGATTTTATTTTCTATTTCTCATTATTCTTCCTATTTACTTAACTTTTTTGTTTCTGGGTGAGGGGGGGAGTTTCAGGGTTTTACCTTTATTATGCAAGTTAATCCATTTATTTTAGAGTTTTATATCAACAAATATGACTAGCAAATGAGGGGCAAGTTCGACCAAGAAACATACACACCTTTTTGTAGCATGGGTGCATGTCGAAATGGGTTTTCACCTCCCTTTATATACAAGTTGATGAGTTTATTTGACCTATGTAATGTTCTTCCTAGTGATCTAGAAAAACCAATGCTCCCTTTTTGTCTAGGGGCACCAATGCTTTTTTTTTGTCTTGGAGCACTAGAGCTACTAGTACTCTTATGAGGTCTAAGAGCATCAATTCTCCACTTTGGGCATATTACCTCTAGTGGATGAGTGGTTTTAAAGATTTTTCATCGAACTTTTTTCATGTAATAATTGAGTGGTTTTGTAATTACAAGAGATCTACTCATTAAATGGCTTGAGTGGTTTGACACACACTATGTTTTTGTATGGGTGGTTTCACTACCATTACTAATGCTTAATTTCAATATCAGTTATTGTACATTTTCATACCATTATTCTTCTGTTTATTTCTCATGTCATGTTTTATATGCTTTTAACTATAATTTTAATTTCAGATAATCAAAATACAATTTTTGACCAATATGTTGCAAGTATTTTAATTTTTTTAATTGTAAATAAGAGATTTCTTAATAAACAATGGTAAGAACTAATACTTGAAATATTAAAAATAAAAGTTATGCTATTACTATATATTTTAATGAATCATATAAAAATATTAAATTCAATCGATGAATATTAAGTAATTATAAAAACTATTATATACAAAACAAATTGATTATAAAAATGACAAAAAATATTAATAAATTATTAAGTATAAACAATTTTTTGATAATAAACTAATAATTGTTTTATTATCTAATATCATCAATGCTATATTTTATTAGTGGAGCATTGGTACCCCTCTTTTATCCTAGAGCACCAAAATCAATGCTTCACTTTGATGTGGGCACATCGACATTGGTGCTTAACTTTGCTATGGGTTCATCAACAACAATGCTTCACTTTGGTATGGGTGCATCGATGCTCCTATTTTAGGTATGGGCACATCAATGCTCCTATTTTAGGTATGGGCACATCTGTGCTCCTATAAGATATAGGTGCATTGATGTTCCTCTTTTAGGTATGGGTGCACTGATGCTACTATGTCCTTAGAGCATAAGTGCTTTCTAATGTATAACATGCATTGAAGCATAGCAAACAATTGTGTACCAATGCATGTTAATGTTTTAAGCACACCAACAAAAATACCTCTAATAAAACCTCTGAATGCTCAAAACATTTAGTTATAGTGAGAGTCTACTAAAACATATATTACCAATTGCAGAGGTATTAGGTTTTTCTTTTATAATTTTTCCCAATCTTGTAACACTAAAAACCTCTACTAGAAGGTGTTTTTCTTGTAGTGCTTTGGGAGGGATTTGAGATGGTTTAGTTCGAATTTGTTTCTAGTAATTGTATCATTGGACTATTTTTTCTATTATTACTCTCATTTCCAGATCTTTTTTTTTCCTCCATTGGTTAGGATTTAATTAAAATCACATCTTGCATTTTAGCATACTTCATCTGCTACATTTTATTCCTATATTCACCCCATTTTCATTTACGTTTCTAAATTTCTACATTATTTAGTTTAGAGAAGATAGATAATATAGCATAATATACCATCTTACCATGCATACATGGTATCTAGGCCATAATTGAAGAGCTTTCCATTTCAATGGTGGGAGGAAAATTCGGGCCCTTTATTCTGGTAAGCATGTGTGGTTGACGAGGGTCAAAACCTTGTATCGACATTTTGGTGCTAGAAGGAAGGAATCGGTGGTAAGTTTACCCATGTAAGGCCATTCTTTTAAGTTTGGAATTTAAAACTCATGACTTTATTCTAAATCCTTACATGGAAAGACAACAATGTGTTGGGTCGACAAGGTTCTTTAGATGATCTTCTCAATATGATAATAATTGTTTTTCCAAATTTTAAGGGTGAGGGGAAAACCACTAAATGTGAGCAAATAAGATGCTATGAGAAATAAAATTCATTTATGTAGCATTGTGCACAAATATGTTGTTTGCATATTGTTTCATTTCACCTTAGAAGGGTATGTTCAAAATTAGTAGTAACCATACTCATGACTGGTACTAATATAGGTTCATTGGGTTGTGGTTCGATTTCAAATGTGTGAAGGTGTGATGTAAATATGCCCATATTCATTTCATCAACCATGTTTTTTTATAAAGGTATAAGAATTATTAGATTTCAAACTTCTATGATTAAAGTTAAGGTGAGAGAAATCTTTCAGATCCATCACATCATATTTTTTGATCAATATTTCATACCAATCCAATGTGGTCCATCATTAGGATTAATGATGGATGATGGACCACATTGAATTGGTCTGAAACATTGATATAAAGAGTATTTATGACACTTGGAGGAAAATGCACAATGTTATCCTTCGACAACCATTAAGGTAAAAATAGGTACCATTTGAAAGATAACTAAATCGTCCTCTCTTTGTTGGAATCAATCTGATAGATTTGCATTTTATGAGAAATACATTGCTTGATTTTCAATTTTGATCATCTAAATTAGTTGAAAGACCCCTAAAACTCATAAAGTTTAGTTATTAGTTTTAAGATTACAAAAGTTGCATAGTGGAATTAGGGTTTTGGATTTCCAACTAATTCATTTACAAAAAAAAAATCATTCAAAAATGATAGGAAGATAAATGTCAAGAAGTGGGACATTTTAGCTCAAATTGTGAAGATTTTTTTCATGTGCAATGTGAATAAAATCATTTACTTCTAGTCCACTAAGCCAATGACTAAAAAATTCTCCAATATAAACTTACTCAAATTTGAAATCCATCCATACAACAATAATTACAAAGTTATTTATTATACATATAAATAATTTTTTTTCATATACATAAATATTTAAATAATATATAAATAGTTACATACCAACATGGTGGAAATACTAGAAGATATCATAAATTTGAAATTAAATAAATTAAATCCATTATTTTTTTTTTGACAAGAACGGTTATGTTGCATTAAGTGGCATTCTGGCAAGCCAGAATCAGGGAGTTACAAATCTGA
>SNQJ01S0001790.1:158017-182841 GCA_010110895.2 Picea sitchensis | reverse complement strand
AACCCACCGGGTTATGCCCATGTTTCTCATGCACCACCGAATCCTTCTTATCCTGGCCAGCAACAACCATATGTAGGAGGACCTACTGGTTACAACTATCCACCTAACCCAGTCTATGGTCCTACTGGTGTTCCTATGCCACACCAATATCATTCGCACATTAACCGACAACTACCTTTCCTTGCGACTCTGAATCTCCCAGACTTGTCTCAGTTAACTAATGATCCTATTTCTCATTCACCGGTTTGGCCAGTAATTCCAGCTAAGCTTCCTTTTGATATTCCGAAGTTTGACGGAAATCCTGGTGAAGATCCGAATAACCACGTGATGACTTTCCATTTGTGGTGTTCATCAAACTCCCTCATGGATGATTCTGTACGTTTGCGTCTTTTCCAGCGAATGCTTACTGGTTCGGCAACAAAGTGGTATATTGAACTACCACGTGCTTCTTTTCATGATTTCAATTCCCTTGCCATGTCTTTCCTCACGCACTTTCAACTGCGTATTCGCTACGAGACAGGTACTGAACTCTTGACCTCCCTTCTTCAAACCAACTTCATGCATATCTCTGACCATATTCATGAGTGGAGGCGACGACAAAGGATGATCAAGGCAGTCATTCCTAACATGCTCTTGGAAGAATGGTTTACTAAATCACTGTTACCCCCGATCGATCGTGATGTCGCTATGGGTGGTGCGGTCACAGAGGAACAAGCCATTTCTTAGGCTCAGTACTTAGATTTGGTTTATTCCCAATCTGGTACTTTGTATGATTTGCTTCTGAATGCTGATCGAGCTAATACTGATCCTTCTAAGCCATCATCCTCATCTCATGCGGATGGTGTTATCGGTTCCGTCAAATCCAAATCAACTACACCCTCCTCTACCTCCCCTCAAACTCAGATCTTTGAGGTGAATGCAGTTCAATCTGCCCCTTCACAACAATCCGGAGGTAAGAAGAAGACAAAGAATAAATAAAAAAATAATAATGAACAACCCAAAAATCAAACACCTGCTACCGAAAAGAAACCACAATGGAAACTGAAATTCCCGTGTATCATTTGTGGTGACGATCACTACACTCGCGATTTTCCGCTTCGCAATGAAGTGGCCGAAATTTTCCAAGGGAAGTCACAACCCGCTGTGCTTACTCAACCTTTTCCGCAGCAACAATCCATGGTTGCTCAAACCCCCTCTCCTGGGGGTAATTCTAGCGAACCTAATGATGAGGCCTCATCAAGTGCACATATTTATATGTTTAACGAGATTAATTTGACCACTCGCTCTAAGACCTACGATACGCCAGGTAACCCTGACAAAGGAAAATATACTAACGGTGCCGACACTTTACCAGATCCATCATCATCCTCTGTTAGTATTCCATCGGTTAATCCTCCGTCTGGACCACTCCAGATTGAGAAACCCACGTTCGACTCTATCTTGCGCCCTCCTAAGAGCACTATCCGCAAAGCCACCTTTAATCCTAGTTCACGTGCCGCCCAAAACTACAACATTGTTGAAGATTTGGCTTAAGCACCGTGTGCTATGTCTGCGTTAGAAGTTCTACAGCACTGCCCTAGTCAACGTAGAATGCTCTTGACTTCTCTTGGTGCTGTTGATCCTGAGTCATCCAATCAGATCATGTTTAACCTAGATAATTATGCGTCTCGACTCTCCCACCAACTTGCTTTCCAAGTTGATGTTGTTGTTCATAACCAAAAAATCCATCGAACTATTCTGGATGAGGGAGCCCCAAATTGTGTCATGTCTTTAGCGTGTTGGAAAGGTTTAAAATCACCAGCACTCAACAAATCCCCAATGATGTTACGTGCCTTTGATCGGCAAGGTTTTCATCCCCATGGGCTTTTACAGTCCCTGCCCATCCAATTGGGTGGAAAAACTATTACTTTTGATGTCGAGGTGGTCGATTCTCCCCTCGATTACAACTTGTTACTTGGAAGAAGTTGGTTTTATGCTATGACTGTCATTGCCTCGTCAGTTTTCCGATGTGTACAATTTCCTCACCAGGGCAAAATTGTCACTGTTGATCAGTTGGATTTTTGCACGATCGATGCTCGCATTCCCGCTACCAACAATATTCCTTTCTTGGGAGACCACAAGATCATGTATGAAAGCGTTGGTGTTGGCTTACTGAAAGACTCTAGCCTCATGGGTACCTTCCCTACACCACTTCCACCGACTACACATCACATTGCCACCGTCGATATGATTTCGACTGCGGCTTATCAATATTTGGAATCATCCGAACCTTGGATTGTACCTTGTCCTTTGGAATTCGATGCACTAAGTGACACCGTGCCACTTAGTCCAGCCGAAACGTAATACGTTTCTACCCAATCCGCTTCTCCCTCGTCAGATGACCAACATCTATTGGCACTTGACAGTTCCTCGATGCAATCACGGTTGAGATCCTTGTCGTCTGCAATCGACTACATTTCCCCAACTTTTCCTTCAGATGAATCTCTCCCAGAAATGTTTCGCATTGACAAGTTACCTCGAAATGATTATCGTCACCGATCCTCTTTTCTTCCCCCTCATGAAGAAATTCGGGCAGATATACACTCTATCTCCCCTCCTGGTGTTGGTTTTTCATCATCTCCCATGATTTCAACTTCCGACGATTTGGATCCGGTAGTGGACATGGTGATTTCTTCGGTAGGCTTATTGGAGCCTGATATCCTTACTCCTATCGTGACCCTCAACATGTGTCCCTTCTCGAGTGATTATCTTCCATCCAGTGAAGATCTTCTGGAGGTCATGACCACGTTTTATCCTTCGACATGGTACCCTTCCAGAGCATTATCCTCTTGGGAGCCATGATTCGGACGAAACAACGAGCATAGTTTCTCTTCTCTGTGGCAAGCTCGTTAAAAAATGAAACAAAGGCCTTGAGCATAGTTATTTTCCTGTGTCAAGCTTGTTAAAAAATGAAACCGTCACCTCTCTTAAACCTTATTTTCATCCACCCTTCTCCTTTTTCTCATCTACTAGAGAACTTGTTGACGACCTCAGATCCGGTGAATGAATCGAAGCTTGAAGGGCATGTCTCCAGCCTTTGCTGATCATTCTGGAGTTAAGCCACTAGCTTTCATGTTGGGGGCATACCGAGCTTAGTCTTTGTTCTTTATCGTGCTCGTAAATACATGAGAATGCATCCGGGTAGACTTTTATCTCTTTTTCGGACCTGTATGGATACACGAAAAAGGAACCCCCTGGAGTCTCCTTTAAGCTCTTTTCAGACTCTCTAAACATGAAAAGATTGCCGAGTGATCTTGTTTCCTTTCCCACTCGTTAAACAGTTTGAAAGGGCATCTTTCGAGTGATAATTTATCTCTTTTTCGGCCTTGCGAGACTACCATTACGAAAAAGGACAACATTGTTGTCATCTTTAAGTTCTTTTCAGACTATAAGATGAAAAGATTACCGAGCGACCTTGTTCTCTTCACGCTTGTTAAAATATTTGAAGAAAATGTCTGTTGAGCGATAGTTTATCTCTTTTTCGGTCTCGTCAGACTACTTTATGAAAAAGGAACTGAGAGAGTTCTCTTTTAAGTGTTTTTCCAGAATCTATAATCATGAAAAACCTTCGAGTTTTCTGTCTTTGGACTCGCTAAAATGAACATCGACAGGCCCATACGGGATCGAACCCTTACTTCTTCCGGTTCGTTAAACAAAGGAAGAGGAACTTACTGAAGGTGAGTTATATCGAGCAGGTGTTACCCTCCTCGAGCTCGTTAAATTAAAAAGAGGTACTTGTCTATCTGGATGGGGGAAAATTTGAAAGAAGCAAGCCAGACAGTCTCTTGAGAACATTACCAAGTAATTCTTCGAGTCGCCCTTGGACACGACACTTTGTCTTTCGCACACATTATAATCCGCTGAACCTATGCACTGAGCCAATCCTTTGAATTTCTTTCACTCCTATGGGTCACCTGACGTAAGTCACAACATCCACTGCATCATCAAGTTTTGGTCCATGTCATGTTTCTGCTCTCGTGCCTCGGTGTTCAAGGGAAGTATCCGCCTCTAGAGTCATCCATCACAAATATCTTGTCTCAAAACCCATGTCATCCCATGTTCATTTGATCTACCAATTACATCTCTATGTCCATTTCATGTCGTTGATGGGGGATACATTAAGGCCCTCCTTCGACGAGCCTATTCCTGTCGAATCCAACACATTATCCGGGAATTAGGCTTAGAAACTAGTTAGTACTTTGGGACCTGCATGCCTCAATGGCAGGCCTCCTCACGTCCGACAATAGGTTTACACCATTGACCTCTGATCGGATGATTCCACGGATGTTTGACTCCAGCTCATCTATTCACATTCGTTGGAATGTACTAAGGTACCTTGGGAATCATTGACATTAATGGTGATTTCCCTCGCGCTTGTTAATGGTTTACATCATTGATCGGTAATCAAGTGGTTTCTGCCATGTTCGACATCAGGACATCTATTCACGTGGTTAGATTCGTACTACATCGGGATCGATAAGAAGACCCTGGGTTGAGTGATCACTTTGATATGTACTTTTCCCAGGTTGCGAAGGAGTTTCTCTTGAACAATGACACATATACTGTTACATAGATCCACTTTGTATTGGTCGTGGCTATGTTTTGTCATCTTGTAGATCCACTATGTATTCTTCATGGATACGATCAGTTCAGGTCATGTATAGATCCACACTGTATCCTCGGTGGCTATACCCTTTTTATCAATACAATTATGGATCCACAATGTATTTTATGGCGGCCATATCTTGCAAGTCTTGATCACCCAAGCATATGTATGTCTGCATTGTGTTTGAAACATGTCATGATATTTGTTGGATGTTTGTGTGCAGCTTCTGTCAGGTTCTCCACGTCTATACCCTTGCTTGAAAGTCTACAAAGCATTTCAGTTATTAGTTCTCATCTTCTAACTTCATACTTTGGGGGGCAATCTGTTACACATCAACATTACTCGCTTTGATAAGTGTCACAAGTGTCACATGTTGCTCACAACTGTCGCAAGTGTCCCATGTTGCTCACAACTGTCGCAAGTGTCGCATGTTGCTCACAACTGTCGCAAGTGTCGCAAATGACAAGCAAAGCATACTACCATGATGACGAAACTAAGGAGACACTTAGAATACCTCAAACACCTGATTTGGAGGAAGAGGGATGGTTAACTGAAGTTAGGTATCTCTTTCCACCTGAAAGAAGCTTTCAAACTAAAGGTTTTAGAAGAGAGCGCTCCCCTACATCACCCTTAATAGTGCTGGCACTCCCCTATAAGGTGCTAGGGAGCGTTATAACACCAAACTGCCCCTCTGAAGGAGTGCTACAGATATTTAGAGAGTTGGTGCCCCCCTTGAGCCTACTAGGGAGCGCTATAGCGACATGATGCCCCTTTTGAGGGAGCGCTGTCTAATCTAGGCAACAGTTGATCTGTTGAGGAGAATAAGGGGAGGATCTTTCAATCTTGGAAGACAGTTGCATTCGAATTCCTGGTTCAGCCATGATCTTAGGAGAAGATCCTTGGTTCAAAGAGGGAAATCCTCAACTTACCCTAAAAATACCTCAAGATGTTAAGCCTCTCTAAACCTATATAAACAGGCTCTATCATGGTGGAAAGGGGGAAGAATTGCAAGCATGAAACCTATGATCTCATAGGAAACACACAGTGAACTGGAGGAGAGTAATCAATGAAGTTGTTGTCATCCGGGTCGTGGATCTTTTGAGAAAGGGTTAGACAAAGGGGACTTGACGAAGCTGTCGCATTCACATCTCAATTGTAAGTTCCTTTTGTCATTGTTCTCATCAATATGACACACTTGGCCTGTTTCTTTCTAGTTTGTGTCTGATCTTACATGAACTTATCGCTGATAGATAGATATATTTTCAAGCTAATATCAATAGAGTAGGAAGTGGTTGTACTATTGTTTGTCTACAGGGATCATCTAGGAGTGAAAGATCGGATCTCAACTTGGAGCGTGCAGGGACAAACACCGATAAAAGGTACTTATTTTCTCCTTCCTCCTCACACACTAGTCTGCCTAGATCTAAAAGGAAGTTAGTGACCATGATAAGCACTTTTTGTCTTAGAGTTAAGAGTCTAGCTCTTTGAGGAGATCTACCTGTCCGCAGGGAGATTTTCCTTCAACATATTTCAAGCCCCAAATAACATGCGTATACCTAGATGGTGTGAACCTTGTCATTACAAATGATTCCCCCAGACCATGTTGGCCCTGGATTCCCTTGTGAGGCATCATTAAAATTAAGCTTGAGGAACCATGAAGGATGTAGAGACCATACACTAAGGCTAGATAAAGAAGGATAAGGACAAGGAGAACCTAGTCCTAAAGGAGTTAGATTGAGATTCCAAGCTACTAGAATAATCCATTCCTAGTTATTGCATTGTAGATCCTTTGCAGTCAAATGAGTGAGCTAGAGGGTTTCCTTTATATCCTGAATGATTTTGTCCCAGAATCACTACTTTGATTTTTGGTTATCCTTGAATATTCTATGATTATGTTCCTTCTATATCTCCCACATAAGGAATTCAGGGAAGGGTTTCCAATTTTTTTTTTTAAATGTTATTCAAGAACATGCCTTGTCACAATTGTTCAAGAGTTTCTCTGACACTATATTTGTTTTGGTATGACTTCCTAAATTTTACTTCCCCTTTGTCCCATATAGATGATGTATAAGTACAAGTGTTCAACAAATGTTCTATGGTTTCAAACTCTTGTATGCAAATATGACAAAGGGATGGTCCCTGAAATCCACTTTAAAGCAATTAATCTCAGGTTAGAATCTTTGTTCAAGCCACTCACCATAAGAAGGATGCAACTTTGGGCCAGAGTTTTAGAGTCCATATTTGGGTCTAGATTGGGTCATGACGAAGATATGTATGCATGGCCACTATTGAATAGGCTTCTTTGAGAGTAAATATTCCAGTTGGCTGCTAACCCTAACACAATTTTCCTGGTCTAGTCTTGGTCTAAATTATGCGTTTTGTGAGCTCATTCCAAAGTTCCCCCAAATAGGTGTTATTTTGGATATAATTCCATTGCTCCTTAGATAACCAGGTGCACCAGGCAGGGTCATTGTCATTGTGAATCCAATAATGACTAATACTTTTCCTTTACTCAACTCGCAAATTAGCTAAATGGTGTTATAAAACAAGCTGAGTCATTAATATTGGAAGTTGCTTCCAAGAGTCTTCCTAGAAAAATGATAATATTCCATCTCTTATTTCCCATAAATAATGATTTTGGATTAAGGATCTGTTTTTCCAAGAATCATTCCAAATCAAAGAGCCAGGCTTGTCCCCTCCCGTGCTAATAAGGTCTTGATCATCTAGGTCTGCAACATATGTATTTATCTATATTTTACCCCATATCTTGTTTCCATTATGAAGGCATCACCCCCATGTTTTAGCACCAATAATAGAGCTGAGAGTTTCAATATCTCTCAGACCTAACCCACTGGCTAGCATAGGGAGAAAAACCTTCTCCCAATCCACTAGATCACACTTTCCTTGGTATTCGGTAATATTGAATCTGAGAGACACTGTCGGATTGTTCTCTTCGCCTTCCGATAAATTTTTTTCCATTCATCTACTTAAGTTCCTATAGGTGAAGTACCTGGATCCACCGTGATCCACTGATCTCTTTCCACCAACAGATCTTCCAGCTTGAGCTTCCAAAACTAAAAAATTTTCCCATTAAACTTCTCGATCTCCATTTTTGAACTTCTCACCATTTCTTTTCACCTGAAAAATCAATACCACAGATCTCCCACTGTAACAAGTCTTATCACAATCCCGAGCCAAACCCTTGCCCAAAAAGGAGCCCCCCTGAAGAAAACAAAGCTCGAATACCAAATGTAGATTTTAACCTTGTACAATTATTTACTGCAAACACATTTTCAGTAAAAGAACATAAAATATACAATGGAAAATACAAACATTACACATAGATTTTTCCCCTAGAAACCCAAACTGGGAAAACCAACTTATTATATATTCATTCATAGTGATACATTGTTTACAATACAATATACATATAGGATCCAATGACATCTAAAACCCTAACCCAATGACCTGGATTAGTCAAAAACCCTAATTCCTTAACCATAAATAGAATAATATTCTTCCCAACAATGGACACAAAAATTGAGGCGACATGAAAAACGATGCATGCTGTGAAGTCACTATGGATTTCTTGTGATGTATATATTCGTGTGTCTAACAGAAAATGGTCATGATCTCATGTGGATGGAGACAATGTTAGAATCTTTGCTCGATAGAATACCTTCCTCATTAAGAGGGAGTGTTGAGATTTTATATAACTTCGGAAGTTATTCCTAAGTGTAATTGTGAAAGGGTTTATTGATAAGTCATGTGTTTTAGGTCTTTTAGAGTATAAATAGAGGTCATATCGAGTCATTTTGATTATTCATTGAATATAAGTACAAGAGAGTAGTACACACTTATCTAGGAGGCTATTCTTGGTTCATGTCTGGGTCTCTTTGGTCTTGATTTTGTGAAAGAGAATTGCATGACATTGTACATGTTGGAGGAATATATACTGATGAAAGTTTGTAGGGTCTTCTCCCCCTTGAGGGTTTCCTTGAGGATATATCTTATTGTTCTGTGGATATCTATCTTTCAATTGTGATCCTTTTGCATATTAAATAATAATAAAATAATAAAATACTTTAATTGTTGGAAAAAAAAAAGAAATCAACATGGAAATCATACAGGAATTAACATATTTATGGCTGAGTAATATGATTGATACAATAAGACTAGAATGTGAAAGAACACATAGAAGTTCAGAACATGTTTAAATAGCAATATAGTAAATATGTATATTTTTCTATAGTGTGAAATTTCGATAAGCATAAGTAAACATATGATAATTTCATCAAATGATATGAGAAATTAGATTGGAAATGATAAGAAAGTATCCAGTGCTATCCATTACTATTGCCTTTCCATTTCAAATGTTACATATTTATAACTTCCATAATTCATATTACAATCACAAAACATCGAGAAATGTATAAAGTTCGAATATCAAACATGTTAAGGCCAACATACTAAAGGAGTATTAATTCTCTGACTTCTTCCTTGCGAGCTTAGGAAAAAGAACCCAAATACCTTTCCTATCCATTTCTTCAAATCCGCAATCCATAAAGAAATATCACCTGCAACAAAAACATATAGCGCAAAATTAGTTTGTATGCAATAAACTTGTTAACCAAAGTAGAGAAGTACAAAAAAGAGAATTATGGAGGCGTCTACTTATACCTGTACACGACGAACCCCAAACCAAGGGGCGCAATATGACTGTACTAGAAGCAGAAATGATTTAGTTTGAAGTCCTGATGGGTCCTTGCAAAGCAGAGGCCCATCATTAGTTTGGTATCCTTATGAAACTGTTGATATCTAAATATATAAACACATATTGAAACAGATCGAAAGGAACTGTTAAGGATAAATTACTCTGTAAAACTATCATTTCCCTTTGGATGAACAGTAAAGTAAAACACGACAGTCTTTTAGAAAGTGATAAGTTTCACAAGCTTATGAACCATAGATCGGACAAACCTTACTTGTAATTTTCACGAATGTGTCAATAATTCTAGTAGAATTTAATAATGAAATTGTATTCCTGTATGTGTTTTAAATGCATGCATTTTACATGTGAACATGTAATTATAGATTAGAAAACAGGGTACAAAGAGTTTTAAAAGGCTTCTCTATGAGATCTATAATATAAATATCGATCAATAATTAATCAAGGTAGAATCATGTTGAAACAAATGAAGGATACATGAGGAAATCAAGTAATGAAGTTTGACCAGAACCAAACAAAAAATTAGAACATTTGGGTTATGTAATGCCCAATACAAACATTGTACAACATAAATCCTTTGCATAATATAAAACATTAGAGAAAGTAAATGAGACCTGACTCTACTATGACCACATGTTAGGAGGGTTATCACATAGGGTGAGGCCTGATCTCCTCGGTCGACCAGTTTGAATAAAGGTATGGATTATATGACTAAATACAAGTGTGTATACTACCTAATAACTTGGGTCAGCCCAATAGTTATGGTAAAAGTAACAGGTAACCAATGGGCGTAAATACAACTCTGAGAAGACTAACAGAAAGATCTATGTAATGTTTACAATCAAGCACAACACATAAAATTTACCAGATATGAAATAATACCCAAAAAGAAGTGTACATCGAAATAATAATAGACATAGACAATATTATCAAGAGATAACGAAGAGTCGGGGTTTAAAATTTATATAATACAAACAAACCTCAAGAAATGATTCCTTTTAGCGAATAGAGATTCACCCTCAGACTTTTTATTTAACCTTTTCGAACCAAGTAATAACTTATTCCTTGGAGAGATTATATGGAATAAATAATGCTTACCTTATATGAGGAAAGGACTGAGCCATGAATGCTAGAAAAGAGAAGTACTATGAAGAATAAACATTGCCCAAGATACTCATAGCAGACTCCTTGATGAATAATTGAAATGAAAACCTCAGTTGAAAGGAAGAAAAAATACAGAACTTTGTGAAGGAGTAGATGTGGATAAAATATTGGAAAAGATTGTAATAAGTCTCAAGTCCAAGCAATGAACAAGTATCCTAGGCTGAAAGCCATGGGAAATTCGTCCTGGAAGAAACCTCTTACATAGATCACTGTTGGTTTTACCAAAACAAAGAATGAACTTTACCATAGTAACAAAAACCTCTCCAAAACCAATGCTTTGATAAAAACTTTAATGAAATTAATCACATGAAGTACAAAGGCAGGTGGCCAGGTTAAGTGTCAAGGAGTTAATGCCCCAGGAAGGTGAAGTAGCATAGCTGGAGGCTTTGGATAGTGACCCAGGAGATCAAATGTGGGAAAAAGTGTCATTATCAAGTTGGGGGTTTTAAATTGTAAATGAAGTACTTTATGACACGTCGATAGGGAGGTTGTAAGGTGACTGGTGAAGACTAGTATGGTTCAGATCACCTTAATTACTCACCCTACAAGTGCATTAGTTCAACCTTGTTGTAGACTTACACTATAGTAGTATGGTAGAGGCGTATTCCTAGGATAACCCATATATAACATTATGCTATGTATGATGGCTTGTGTTAGTGGACTTGAAAGGTAATAGAGTTAGGAATTAATTCAGTTACCTAATAGTATAGTTAGGTATGATATTACTTGAAACCCAATATCCAAGGACATTACATATGGATTATGTTTATATGAAGGTTTAAATTTAAACCCACCTCACTTGTTGCCAAATCCAGGTGGTACCCCCTCTTGAAATATTTTAATCCCTTACTATTTCCTATATGAAGAGAAAGAATTTCTTAGGGTGATATCTAAGATAGATTTCAATTTATATACAATATCATGGTTTTGAGTAAATGAATTAATGAATAAATGGTATGTTACATATGGTATCACAGCACATGCTAAAAACAATAGACCTTATGGGTGGAAACACAAATTCTAAACAGAATTATAAATGCTTAATTTCTGACTCAAATAAATATTTCCTTGTAAAGTGACGAGATAATATTCAACCCTGCAATATGTCGACACAGAACGAATAAGAAAATAACCTCGAAGGAAATGTCAACCAACAAAACCATGTACAACAAAGTGAGAACAATTCATTTTCTCAGGTGCTGGAAACTATGAGGAGCCTCATAGTAGAGCTTAAGACTTTTAAGGAAGACAATGAGAAGATTAAGAAAAAAGAGGAAGAGAACCAAGAGATGAATGAAATACTTTTGTGGAACATGGCCGAGAAAAGTACGCCAAAGAGATCAGAAATAAACAAAGAGACGAATAAACAATCATCTGAAAAATATAATAGAGAGTCTAAATTAGATAATAGATCCTCAAGTAATACACAACCAAACAAATAATTAAAAACATCCTCCACTAAGAAAAGAAAATAACTAGATCACTTGGAAGGTGAATTAAAGAAGATAAAACCCTCCACATTTGATGGAGAGTCAAAAACAAGTGAAGAAGATGAAGCTTGGTTATTAGACATCAAAAGTACTTTTGGATCTATAATTATTCTAGTAATATGAAAGTTAGAATGGAAATTTATAATATGAAAGGGAAGGTTAGTATCTGGTGGCAATATCTGAAATTAGCAAAAGGATTAAAAGAGAAAAGAATGGAGTGGTCTGAATTTAAGAAGTACTTTAAGAAGCAATACGTATCAAAAAGTTACTATGAAAGGAAGACTAAGGAATTTTATGAACTACGACTAGGAAAAATGTCAATGGACGATCTGGTTAATATTTTTTAGACCGGATAAGATTTGTACCTTATATTAAGGAGGATAAAGTGAAAATTCAAAGGTTTTAAAGCTGTCTACCATAGTCTTATAAAGAAAGAGTTGAATTTGATAATCCTAAGTCTTTAAACGAAATGTTTAGAAAAGCTAGAATGTGTTATGAACAATATAAATAGAGATTTGAAACTCATAAAGCATGGAAGGACAAGAAGCAGGATAAACTAAACTAATGTAAGAAAGGATTCAAACCATCTCCTTATCAGAATATGAAAAAAGGATTCCAAATAAATGACCATCCATCTAGTACACAACAAGTTCAAGGAGGGAACAAACCAGTTAATTTGGGATTTAAGAAGATTGTATACAGTCCTAGAGAACCACTGAAATTTTGGGAGTGTGGAGAACCACATTTGCGAAGAAACTGTCCAAATTTAAATCCAACAAGTAGGACTACAATTCACAATCTAAAGGAAGCTACCACAGTTGGAGATATGGGAAAGTAAATACACAAAATTAATGCTTCCTTGGAAGGAAGGCAAGCTGATCATCAATCTATTGTAGTAGAAATTGAAGGTAAGATAAAAAACAAACAAGTCTCTATCCTAATAGATCCAAGGGAAAGTTTGAGTTACATAACCCTATTTTTAATAGAAATATGTAAGCTAAAAAGGGTAAAACACCCTAAACTTGGTTAGCACAATTGGCCACTGGTACAAAATGGAAAGTATCAAAGTATATTCCTAATTGTGATATAGGAATAAATGATCAAAATACTTTGGTTGACTTAAATATGTTACCCTTAGGATCATATGACATTCTTATTGGTATGGATTGGTTGGAATCACACAAGGTTCTGCTAAATTGTTATGATAAATCATTTGTTTATCAACATGGGAATGGTGTGAAAATAATAGTTCAAGGGTTAAGGAAGCCAGTCTCGGTAAGACAATTATCAACCATGTAGTTTAAAAAATTCATAAGGAAGGGGTGTCAATTGTATGCAGTTCAAATAATGGATATACATAATGAGGAGGACAAACCAAAATTAGAATATTATGTGGTGTTAAGAAATTTCAAAGATGTTTTTGCTGATGAAATCCCAGATTTACCTCCAAGAAGGGAGATAGACTTTTCTATCGAATTAATACTTGGATCTTCCCCTATGTCAAAAGTGCCATACATGATGATCATTCCAGAGTTAACAGAACACAAAATACAAATACAAGAATTATTGGATAAAGGATACATTATACCCAGTGTATCACCATGGGGAGCACCAATTTTGTTTGTTAAAAAGGACGTGATATTCCGTTTATGCATTGATTATCGACAACTAAATAAAATGACAATAAAAAATAAGTATCCCCTGCCAAGAATTAATGACTTGTTTGATCAAGTGGGAGGGGTGAAAGTATTCTCAAAAATTGATCTAAGATATGGTTATCATCAAATCATAATTAAGGATGAGGACATTAACAAAACAACTTTATGGAAGAAATATGGACATTATGAATTTTTGGTAATTCCTTTTGGACTCACAAATGCACCAACCACTTTTATGTGTCTAATGAACAATATATTCAACCAATATCTAGATAAGTTTGTTTTGTTTTTTATTGATGTCATTCTGATTTATTCAAAGATGGAAAAAAAAACACATGAAGAGCACCTAACAATAGTGTTGCAAACATTACGAGAACATCAACTTTATGCTAAATTGAACAAATGTGACTTTTACCAGGAAAAAATACAATACTTGAGACATATTATTTCAGAGGATGGAATAGTAGTGGACCCCGAAAAGATAAAGGAAATTGTAGAATGGCCTAGACCCATGAATGTAGCGGAGATGCGATCGTTTATGGACATAACATGATATTACAGAAGGGTCATTGAGAATTTTTTGAAAATTGCTTTTCCTATTACATATTTACAGAAAAAGGGAATAAAGTTTGTATGGTCACAAAAGTGTCAGGAGAGTTTTGATCAATTAAAGGAATGGTTAACTACTACACCAATCCTTAAAGTCACCGACCCTTATAAAGATTTCACTGTTTGTATAGATTCCAGTAAGGAAGGGTTAGGTGGAGTATTATCACAAGAAGGGCACATGATTACTTATGAATCACAGAAATTAAAGGATCACGAACGCAACTATGTGACACATGACTTAGAATTAGCTTCTCTGATTCATGTGTTAAAAATATGGTGTCATTAGTTAATAGGAAGTTCCTAATTCTAATTGATAATAGTGGTTTACAATACTTATTAAATCAACAAATATTAAATGCACGACAAGAAAGATGGCTAACATTTTTAAGTGAATTTGATTTTGAAATCAAACATATTACATGCAAGGAAAATAAATGTGCAGCCGCACTTAGTAGAGGGACAGGTAACATTTATGAAATAATTATGAGTAAATATGACAATGACCTTAGTGAAAGAATTAAATCTGCAAGTACAGGAGACAAGGAATATGTAAAAATAAAGGAAAAATTGATGACAGGTGACAAAGAAATATATAGGACAGATTTCAAAATCGACCAAGAAGGAATTCTGAAATTTAAGAATAGAATATATATACCTAATTCAATGGATTTATAATTGCTCATATTTAATGAAATCCATAAAAAGCCTTATCCATGCCATCCTGGATATCAGAAAATGATTTCAGCCCTAAGAAAACATTTTTTTTGGCCTAATATGAAAACTGATACATCAGATTACTTGGCAAAATGTTTAGAATTTAACCAGGTGAAGGTAGAACATCAACACCTTGAAGGTTTATTGCATTCTTTCCCTATACCATAATTGAAATGGGAGGTAATATCAATGGATTTTATCATTGGTTTTCCAAAAACTCAAAAACAACATGACTCAATTATGGTAATAATTGATAAGTTAAGTAATTCTTCACATTTTATACCTGCAAAGTCTACTTACAAAGCTGTTCATAATGCATAAATTTTTATGAAAGAGATTTTTAGATTACATGGAGTACTAAAGAAAGTAATTTCTAACAGGGATGTTAAGTTTACTTCAAATTTATGGAAGACAATATTTGTAGGTCTTGAAACACAACTGAACTTTAGTACCAGTTACCATTCGAAGACAGATGGGCAAACTGAACGTGCTAACCAGATTATTGAAGACATAATCCGAATGTACGTAATGGATAAACTGACAAAATGGGAAGATTACTTACCTTTAGTATAATCCACATACAATAACGACTACAAATCCTCATCCAAAATGAGTCCATTTGAAATCATTTATGGAAGGAAATGTACGAATCCTATTAGCTGGGATGATCTAGTAGACATGATCATGTTTGGACCATACATGTTATAGGAAATGGAATCAATGGTTAAAAAGGATAAACAAAATTTAAAGGTGGCACAGGACCGACAAAAGAGCTACACAGATCAGAACTGAACACATAAAGAATTTAAAATTGGAGATCATGTTTATCTCCAGGTGAAGGAAAGAAAGAGTCTGCTGGAACTTGGGAAGTGCTCAAAACTAGCACCAAGGTTTTGTGTACCTTTTGAAGTGATAGCATGCATTGGCCCAGTAGCATATAAGCTAACATTATCGACAAATTTAAAATTTCATAATGTTTTTCATGTTTTGTTGATTAAGAAGTATGTTCATGACCCTACTCATGTAATTGATTTGAACTTTTTACAGGTGGAACCAGAAGGCGAGTTCTAGGTGGAACCATTGTGCATTTTGGACAAGAAAGAAATAGTTTTGTGGAACTGGGTCATCCTTCAGGTAAAAGTGCAATGAAAGAACTTCATTCCTGAAGAAGATACTTGGGAGTTGGCGGATGTCATGAGAAATACATATCCAACTCTATTCCAAGGATGGCCAAAACATAATAAGAATTTAACACCGAGGAGAATGTTAAGTCCAAGGGGGAGAGTATGGAATACCCCTCAAATAAAGTATTTGGCATGTTTATAAATTTCCTTAATTGGAAAATTCAAATGTAGAATTAGATGTTAAATTTGACTGTTGTTAGTTTAATTATTATGCAAGATAGTGACTTGCCAAGTGTCCTTAGTTACTGGACAGATGTAAGAGACAATATTTGTATTAATTAAATGAAGGGAACAAAAGGAACAACCAAGTTAAAAATATATTATCATGAATCCATGAGTGGAGAACAAGTGAGAGCTAACCTTGGGAAAAAAGGGACAAGTGTAAAAATCCAATTTTGATGATTGACACACCCTGAAAATCAAGGATTTCCAAGGATGCGAATTTACAAAGGAGGGAAAAGAGCTTGGAAAGAAAGGAAGACCTAGGAAAAAAATATAAACACATGTGTGAGGAGGCAGGACATTGCTTAGCATGTGGAAGGGAGAAGGGAATCTCTCTGGAAAAGTATTTTTCATGAAAACAAAGGATACTCAATGGTTGTTGTGTGAGCATGAAAGTGTTAGGAAACTACAAAATTATGAAAGGAATTGTTGGACAAGGAGGCTTAGTTTTCTCTTATGGATTCAAGATCAAGCTCGGGGGTGACTGGATCAAGTGTCTCGGATGATCCACTTTATGACTGGGTGGAACTTTGTTGTTCCTTCTGTTTTCCCAGGTTTTATTTATATATATACATATATTTTCTCTGTCATTAAATTAATGTTTAATTGTATGTTTCAAATATGCATATGTCACTAAATGTTACAAATATTATAATAGAATCAATATGGAAATCATAAAAAAATTAACATATCTATGGTCGAGTAATATGATTGATACAGTAAGACTAGAATGCGAAAGAACACATAGACGTTTAGAACATGTTTAGATAACAATATGGTAAATATATATATTTTTCTATAGTGTGAAATTTCGATAAGCCTAAGTAAACATATGGTAATTTCATCAAATGATCTAAGAAATTAGATCAGAAATGATAAGAAAGTATCCAGTGCAATCCATTACTATTGTCTTTCTATTTCAAATATTACATGTTTATAAGTGTCATAATTCATATTACAATCACATAACATCGAGCAATGTATAAAGTTTGATTATGAAACATGTTAAGGCCAACATACTAAAGAAGTATTAATGCTCTGACTTATTCCTTATGAGCTTAGGAAAAGGAACCCGAATATCTTTCCTACCCATTTCTTCAAATCTGCAATCCATAAAGAAATATCACCTGCAACAAAAACATACATCGCAGAATTAGTTTTTATGCAATAAACTCATTAACCAAAGTAGAGTAGTAAAAAAAAAAATTGGAGGCATCTACTTATACCTATACACAACGAATCCCAAACCAAGAGGTGCAATCTGAATGTATTGAAAGGGAAAACAACCGAGTTTGAATTCCTGATGGGTCCTCGCAAAACAAAGGCCCATCATTAGTTTGGTATCCTTATGAAACTACTGATATCTAACTATATAAAATCATTTTGAAACAAATCGAAAGGAACTGTTAAGAAGAAATTAATCTATAAAACTATCAATTCCCTTTGCATGAAAAGTAAAGTAAAACACAAAAGTTTTTCAGAAAGAGATAAGTTTCACAAGCTTATGAACCATAGACTAGACACACCTTGTAATTTTCACGAATGTGTCAATAATTCGAGTAGAATTTAATAACGAAATTGTATTCATGTATGTGTTTTAAACACTTGCATTTTACATGTGAACATGTAATTATAGATTAGAAACCATGGTACAAAGATTTTTAAAAGGTTTCTATGTGAGATCTATAATATAAATATCGATCAATAAATAATCAAGGTAGAATCGTTTTGAAACAAATGAAGGATACACGAGGAAATCAAGTAATGAAGTTTGACCAGAACCAAACCAAAAATCAAAACATTTGGGTTATGTAATTTCCAATACAAACATTGTACAACATAAATCCTTTGCATAATATAAAACGTTAGAGCAAGTAAATGAGACCCGACTCTACTATGACCACAGGTTAGGAGGGTTATCACACAGGGTGAGGCCTGACCTCCTCGGTCAATCAGTTCTAATAAAGGTCCAAATTATATGACTAAATACAAGTGTGTATAATACTTGATAACTCAGGTCAACCCAATAGTTATGGTAAAAGTAACAGGTAACCAATGGGTGTAAATACAACTCTGAGAAGACTAACATAAATATCTATGCAATGTTTTCAATCAAGCATAACATACTAAATTTACAAGATATGAAATAATACCCAAAAACAAGTGTACATCGAACTAATAATATACAGAGACAATGTTATCAAGAGATAATGAAGAATCAGGCTTTAAAATTTATATAATAAAAGAAGACCTCAAGAAATGATTCCTTTTAGCGAACAAATATTAACCCTTAAACGTTTTATTTAGCCTTTTCGAACTGAGTAATAACTTATTCCTCGGAGAGATTCTACAGAAGAAATAATTCTTACTTTATATGAGGAAAGGACTGAACCATGTCTTCCAGAAATGAATAGTACTCCGAAGAATAAACATTACCCAAGAAACGCATATGAGACTCCTCGATGAATCATTGAAATGCAACCCTCAGTTGAAAGGAAGAAAAACTACAAAACTCTGTGAAGGAGTAGACGTGGATATACTATTGGAAAAGATTGTAATAAGTCTCAAGTCTAGGCACGAAACAAGTATCCCAGGATGAAATCCATGGGAAATTTGTCCCGGAAGAAACCTCTTCTAGAGAACACTGTCGGTTTTACCAAAACAAAGAATGAACTTTACCATAGTAACAAAAACCTCTCCAAAACCAATGCTCTGACAGAAACTTTAACGAAATTATTCACGTGAAGTATTAATGAAGCTGACTAGGTTAAGTGTCAAGCAATTAATGCCCCATGCACATGAAGTAGCGTAGATGGAGGCTTTGGATAGTGACCTAGAAGATCAAACACGGGGAAAAGTGTCATTATCAAGTTGGAGGTTTTAAATTATAAAGGAAGGACTTTATGCCACGTCAATAGGGAGGTCGTAAGGTGTCTGGTGAAGACCGGTATGGTTCAAATCACCTTAATTACTTACCCTGCAAGTGCATTAGTTCAACCTTGTTGTAGCCTTACACTATAGTAGTATGGTAGAGGTGTATTCCTAGGATAACCCATATATAACGTTATGCTATGTATGATGACTTGTGTTATGATTTGAATACCTTGGAAAATCCTCATGATCCTCTTATATATATATATATATATATATATATATATATATATATATATATATATATCTACTCTCTATAAGCCACTATAGGTAGTTAATGGACTTGAAAGGTAATAGAGTCCACTATAGGTAGTTAATGGACTTGAAAGGTAATAGAGTTAGCAATTAATTCAGTTACCTAATAGTATAGTTAGGTATGATATTACTTGCAACCCAAGATCCAAGGACATTACATATGGATTATGTTTATATGAAGGTTTAAATTTAAACCCACCTTACTTGTTGTCAAATCTAGGTGGTACCCCCTCTTGAAATATTTTAATCCCTTACTATTTATTGTATGAAGAGAAAGAATTGCTTAGGGTGATATCTAAGATATATTCGTTTCTGTAGAGATAAAATATTCCAGGGCCATGCTTACCTCGATGCTGAATATGGTCCCAAGTTAAAACATGGTTATGAAGAACAAGCCATAAAAATAACTCACCCTTTGGTGGGCCATTTATTTGCCACAAAGGTTTGAACCACTAGCTATGAGCATCACCTTCACCATTAAACAAAGCTTGATAGCCCAATGCAGCAACCCTAGTTAAATAGTTGCATAGGGTTTATCAAGTATAGTTAATTAAATAATTAACTGTCCTAGTGTGTATTAGTTAAATAAATATTATTTATTATTAATATTGATTAATTAATTAATTATTTATTAACTGTTTAATAATTGATTAATCAACACATTTACGGTTTGGATAAAGAATTGAAGGCTTAATAACTTTAATTTATTTATTATAAGACTTTACGTATGATAGGGGATAGGGTATTGAATGGAGGGATAAGGTAGTAAATGGAGGGATAAGGTAGTAAATGGGGGGATAAGGTGGGTGGCCTTAAATGAAGGAGGAGGCGGTGAATGGGGAGGATATGACTGGGCAGAGGCCTTCGGGAGTGATCATGAAATTTTGGGGAGAGGAGCATTATTGCAGAAGAGGACTGTATTTTATATTGGATATTTTTTTCTGGTTTTGGAGTTTGGGTGGACTGTTACAGGGGTGCACCAGGTTGCTTGGAGTTTTGGGCTCGGGGGCCAGGAATCGTCACGGAATCCTGGAGCTAGGGAGGAGGACATGCTCTGTTCCTAGTTGGCAGGGAGGAAGATTCAGTTTTGGGTAGAGTCTGGGCAGATCAGCAGAGAGGACAACCAGAGGTCGGAAATTTAGCATCAGACAGAGGTATTTTTATTTATGCATTCTCATGAATATGTGATGGTTATTTAAATTTATTAGGATGTTGTTCATAAATTTAAATTTCTGCTGCTTATATGCTGAATAATGAAATTGCTTATTGCTTATACGTCAAAATAATCTTAATTGTTTAAATTTATGAATTTTATTAGGATTTGTTAAATTAGGTTCTTACACTTGGTATCAGAGATAATGTTTAAAATCTGGGGCCAAGGGCCTACCCACCTACTTAGAATTGACCCCAAAATAAACCAGGAAAACCTTAGAAACTGTTGTAAGTCTGAAGGAGGCCTGTTCACCTTAAAACCTGTAAGAAGCCTCACTTGTAGAAGGAGGTAACATTAAGATAACATGATGAATATTTCTAACACATGGTGAACAGATTATGCTCCTACAGTTAACTAATACTGTCTGAATTTAAACGTTAATCAAAACTGCAATCTGAATATCAATAGAATCTATAAACATGTAACGACCCTTCTCATTACGACAACAACTCTGATAACAGGTGCTAATTTTTTTTGTTTAAGGTGTGTGCGCGCGTGTAAAAAGGGACAGACACACTTGACTCTACGTCGCCACCCGACAACCAACAAGACACAACCATGATGATCACCACAAGAAGACTTAAGGCGCACAACAAGTAACTGCAAGCAATAAACGACATACTGGGTTACGCACAGTACGAACACAGAAGGAGGAATCCATAGTAGTAGATTTTACTATTTCTGCACAGGAAAGCAGGGCGTTTAATCTTAGTTCTCTGCTCCGGAGAGAGAGAAGTTCAGATAGGCTCCTGGCCAACTACTCAGGCAGAAACTAGTAATCTCCGTCAGGTGTGTCGTAAGAGTGGAAACCCTGCCTTTAAAGGGCCCGCGACTCTTGATACGACACATGATTCTTTACACAAAAATAATCACACACACAGGCTTATATACTAGGCTACATGGAGGTGTCTACATCCCGCCCAACACAAGCATACCACGCAATGAAATTAGCATAGTCAAGCACAACAATAAGTAAATGAGCAACCCGTCCTCTACAGAAGGCGCAAGGCAAAAGGACTCAGATACCGAACAACCAAAATAAGACAAGGTATTATATACGAATCAACTGTGATTGATTTCAGACCAATTACTCCATTTAAACTTCATTACCCACGAGTACTTTTAGCATAAGGTAATCCAATTAATCTCAATCCCCCATTTATTAGGTCATAAAATCTCAATTTTACTTAGTTCAAGAACATTACAATTGTATGCTATCGCTAATAGTGAAAATGGTAATAGCGTCGCCATGAAATGAGGCCCATAATACCTTTTATACCACAATGGTTTGCAATAATCACAATCATCTTGCCTTACATAAAACATTACCCCACTTTACCTTAATGTTACATTACAATGCTTCACCTTACATTAACACTCCATTTCATTTCAATACATCCTAGTACATTACATTAGCACTTCACTTACAATTTCATTATATTGCAATTCATGACATTCCATCAAAATTATCTTTCATTAACATAACATTTCAGATAGAATAATAGTGTTATTCCTTTTATATGATTTCTAACACTAACTTTACCCTCTACATTATAGGAAAAAAATTACCCTTACTATTTCAGAAATAATAATTACCATGACAACACCCTTCCATTGACAATGTAAATTACTGTTACAACGCATTTAAGATAGGATAAAAACAATCAAATTTAAAATAAGTATAAAAACAATCAAATTTATGATAGGATAAAAGCAACTATTAATCATGGACCAATCAATATTATGTATTAAATTTAAGATAGGATGAAACAATTGATTTTTTTTTTTAATAAGACATTTAATATTATTATTTCATGACATGTCCTCAAGGTCCAGCATGTCCCAGGTTTTAAACCTCACATACATAATAATATAATTGTCCTTTTCAATCAGTGATAAATCAATGCACTTGTCCCTTTTGCTTTTGAACAACTAATTAGTGACACACTTTTTTTTATAACCAATTACAAATTTGATCTATCCTTGCTATACCCTTGACGATTATTCAGGAATAGGGTCTAATTATTCACCATGATGAATAATTATTTGTGATGAACTAAGGAAGGACGATTATTTGTTTTGGTTATTAAAAATAAAAAGTTATTCCATCACTCGGTTTTTAATGACAAAAATTAATCTAAGAGGTAACGCTGGTGTCCTTCTACGTTCAATTCATAAATTAATGAATTGATATTACGCATTACTGTCGTAAATTATGTCAATTCATCCCAGTAATTATACCACATAAACTTTAAAACAGTACTCCATTTCTATGAGGACAATTCCTTCCATCCGAATTATGGATTGGTTGATTGTTTATTAGACACACAATTAAACACAACCACTTTATTTATCTGTAACGTCTTACCATTAAATTATGACTATTAGGGATCCTTATAGGATTATGAAATGGTTTGAAAGGAGTACAAAAATGCCATTAAAGTAATTATGACGCATAAACCACGACATTAAGATCAAATCCAGCCTCTAAAGTAAGGTATGAGAAAAGGCGTTGAGCATAATGCATTGATTAAAGACTGGGTCACATTTCTCTGCCAGGTAAAAAGAATAAAGGTGGGAATAACGGGACCAATTTAAATTATAAAGTAAAAACGAAATCGCAGGAGATCTAGGAAAACAGTTTCTGTCAGAGGTTAGGCACGCTCAGCCCAGATGCACACCGATCATCATTTCTAAAATCGACCACCTTATGGTTAATGCCAAAACAGTAAGGGAGGGACGTGGTACAACAACCTAAAGTGGCCAATAAGACGCAGTCCTCGGCTAATGGGCTACACTGTGCCCAATGCTCCAAAGGAACCCCCTGGACGCCATTAACAAAAGGAGGGATTGCTGGCAAGCTTAGACGGGTTTCACATTGCCAAACAGGTAAAAAAAAGGGGAAAATCGCCGAGCATACGCACCAGAAGGAGACTAGAAGAAACCAGGAGCTTGACTTGTTGTAGCTGCCAGAAGTTCTCAGGCTATTCGATATGGTTCGAATTTAGTGAATCATTGTTGTTCTGTTGGAATCCGAGGTGGGAATAGCCAACAGTACAACGCTAACCAAATCGGGCAGGGTCAGGGTAAAACATTAAGACTACAGCTTTAAATCAGTCGCTGCTGAAAGCCAGAATAAGCATAAATGTCGATACACCAGAGAAACGAATCACCTCTTGCACAATACGAATTCGCCACTGGTGAAGAACCTACCATTATTATTTAAAACAAGAATCGATGCCATCCCAGGGAAGCAATCGCCCTTGCACATAAACTACCAATTCGTCAATGAATAGGAAATTCAGATTCGTTAAATGAGTTATAATGTAAGAATGCGTTGTTGAAATATCAATTTGATATGGTCATTTAAATATAACAATTGCCATGCCGGCAAAGAAAATCACCACTGCATTTTAAAACACAAATTGCCATTGCACTATGAATTTGGGTTTACCAATTGAAACATAAGGTAAGAACATGCCATTGAAATATAAAATCTATAATTGTCAATTAAAACAGAAATCACTGACAAACTCAAACTGTAAACTCGTCATTGCAACAACTATCAATCAAGGTACCAGTTCACTTATCACAATGCAGTATTTATCAGGGTTCGCTAATAATTGCTTTCATGAAGGAAATCACTGATATAACACAATAATGATCTAAATGCGAAGATACCACAACCAGGAATGTACAACGACGTAAGGTAATGCAGAAACGTAAGGATCCAAACCGAGGGACAGTAGAACCCCAACCGGAACACGGACCACAAAAACCTTAAGCAATCAACGAATGGGCAGGGGCTCAAGACAGATTTCTTCCATTTACAATCCATACACAGATCATGCATAAGTCACTAAAGCATTCTATTCTATGAAATAACGAGTGTACCGTTGCCTTGCTGCCTGCTTCGGATGACGTGTGCGTGCTCCGTGCCGCTCCTGCTCACCGACCGTCGCGACTACACCGGTACCTCCCAGCCAAACGCTAGGGGTACTCTGCTTCCC
>SNQJ01S0001790.1:127289-149111 GCA_010110895.2 Picea sitchensis | reverse complement strand
TAATTATGTAATTAAATTACAATTGTCTAAATAACGTTGTTGAGCTAGATAATTGAAATTAAAGGATTTCACAAACATTAGATTGGTTTATTTTCTTTTATAAAATGAATAGTCTTGTTGAAGGGATTGGATTGTTAGAAAAACAGGACCGTGGAGAAATAAAATAAAACAAATGCAGAAACAAAACACAACAGATACACAATACAAGAGAGACATGGATTTACGTGGTTCACCCAATGTGGGCTACGTCCACCAGAGAAATTTCCAGGTCCTTCCTTTATTATTATCCAACAAATGAAGGGGTACAACCTACAACAAAACCTGCCGTAACTTCCTCTTCTTTCTCTCACAGTTTCCTCTCTCAGAATACAATATTGGCCATCAACCATAGCCACAATACATTTCCCTCATAAAAGAGGGTTTCCTTCTAGGGAAAAAAACCCTAACATAATCTCTACCATTAGATCTGCGACCTTATAATGAATGGTCCAGATTTACAATGAAATTATAATATACATTTACAAGGCAATTTTTCCTTCGGGGGCTTCACCCCTGAACCCCTGTTGGGGGCCCGCTTGCCCCCAAACCCCCCAACCGGGGGGATAGCCCCCCCGAAGCCCGCAGAGGGGGTACCCCTCCTCTGCACTCCCCCGCGTGGAAGAGTGTACATACTTCTGGGGTGTAAATACTTCATGGGGTATAAACATGGTTGAAAGCAAGGACCTTTGAATCAGGAAGCTAATCAGGCTCCACACCCAACATGGATGCATATGGAAATTACTATAGAGATGATAGTTATTGATATTAGTACATGAATGAGACTTGTATGTACTAGCTACACATGCATTTCTTGCGCATGTACACTAGTATGAATGATTTTCTTGGCTTACTTACTAATAATGACAGTTATTTGTTATGAATGTGTGAACCGTGTTTCTTTTCCCTTGTATCATAAAATACCTTAACTTCGGGATGAAGTTTCCTGAAGGGTGGGTGTATGTAACAACCCTAGTTAAATAGTTGCATAGGGTTTATCAAGTATAGTTAATTAAATAATTAACTGTCCTAGTGTGTATTACTTAAATAAAGATTATTTATGAATAATATTGATTATTTATTTATTAATTGTTTAATAATTGATTAATCAACACATTTAAGGTTTGGATAAAGAATTCAAGGCTTAATAAATTTAATTTATTTATTATAAGACTTTACGTATGACAGGGGATAGGGTATTGAATGGAGGGATAAGGTAGTAAATGGAGGGATAAGGTAGTAAATGGGGGGATAAGGTGGGTGGCCTTAAATGAAGGAGGAGGTTGTGAATGGGGAGGATATGACTGGACAGAGGCCTTCGAGAGTGATCATGAAATTTTGGGGAGAGGAGCATTATTGCAGGAGAGGACTGTATTTTCTGTTGGATATTTTTTTCTAGTTTTGGAGTTTGGCTGGACTGTTATAGGGGTGCACCAGGTTGCTGGGAGTTTTGGGCTTGGGGGCCAGGAATCCTCACGGAATCCTGGAGCTAGGGAGCTAGACAAGCTCTGTTCCTAGCTGGCAAGGAGGAAGATTCAGTTTTGGGCAGAGTCTGGGTAGAGCAGTAGAGAGGACAACCAGAGGTCGAGAATTTAGCATCAGACATAGGTATTTTTATTTATGCATTCCCATGAATATGTGATGGTTATTTAAATTTATTAGCATGTTGTTCATAAATTTAAATTTATGCTGCTTATATGCTGAATAATGAAATTGCTTATCGCTTATACGTCGAAATAATCTTAATTGTTTAAATTTACGAATTTTATTAGGCTTTGTTTAATTAGGTTCTTACACCCAATTTGGCAGAGAAACTACCATTCCATGCTAACTCATCCTCGTTAAATGAACATCACTGAATAGAGACATTAACAATAGATTTCCTCTTGGTAAAGTCTATGGAGGTGTACATACCCTACCCCCTCTAGATTTGAACTTGTGACCTCTTAGGAGGAAACACATGTTCTTAACCATTAGACCCACTTAGACTATATATATAATGCTTCAAAAATACCAATTATCTTTACAATATTACTTCTCCACATTCATAATAGATATATAATTTTAATAAAAAAATGAAATATTATTTTAAATAAAATAAATATCATAATGTACGTATGCATTATTGTAGTGTAAGCACTACTAAACATTAGAAAAACGCTCAAATTTACAATCTAAATTCTTAACAAACTTTGTACATTTTAGTAAGTAGGTGTTACTCGAAGTCAACATGGTTTGTTTTTCCAAAGAATTTGTTTAGTAATTTTACTATTTTATATAGCAAAGTTACAAAAATATATGCTTATGGGCATTCCAATTGGCACATTTTAACCCAAATATGCATGGGTGTTTCATTGGGTTCCATTTAGGAACCAAAAAACCATCTATATTTGATTACAAAATGAGTTTTGATTTTTTTCATTCATTATAAACTCACATTTTTCAAAATACATAAAGTTTCATGAAATAAATTTACATTACAACAATTTAAAACCATGATTCATGAATGATTTTGTTGAGTTTTTCAAAATTTCTAGACTCTTTTGTCTATTGCCAATCCATCTTTTGATAATCTGTCTATTCCAATGTTCTTGTAGACATGTTCAAAAGTAATGTGAGTAAAAAACATATGTTTCACTTGGCATCTTTGAATAGGGGAAATACTGTAAAATTTTGCAGGTTGAAGACTCCATTCATCCATTAAATGACCAACAAGGAATCCCCATAAATGTGCAGATGAGAAATGTCATTTTCTGAGGCCAAGCATAGGGTGAGCTTGAATGCTATCATCTCACAATTTTTTTTTTGTTTCGTTTTCTATTCTAGCTAGAAAGGAAATGTTGTGATTACTTGAAATGTGTAAAACACCTCCAGCTCCTCCCCAAGGAGGATTTCTTTGAGATGCACTATCGAAAAGATCCCAAAGCATGTCTCTATTTACAAGGTCAAGGAGTGTCCTTGCCAGAGAGTGTGATTTTGTGAGTTAAGGGAATGTTGATATGATGTTTATGATTTGCAAGGCACATTTCAAATGGATGATTTCCTTATCTTGAAACATCATTGAGTTCCTTGCTAAACAAACCCCCTAAGCAATGGTAAGAGTAAGAGATTTATATTTAGCAGTTGTTTGGTTGGAAACCCACAATTTTAGAGCTTCTTTTATTGAGTTTCATTTCCATTCATTTTTATGCCCTATTATTCTATCTACCTCCTTCCATACTTATGTAGTGTGATTGCATACAAATATAAGATGAGAGTTTGTTTTAGCCTCATTCTTACATATCTAGCTACATCTCCCGAGGCCTTCAAATCTTCTCTTTTGGAGAATATCCCAGGTGAGTGCCTTATTATTTAAAAGGAGCCACATGATTTTTTTTTTTTTTATCTTGCTAGGTATTTAAGTTTCAAAAGTTTTTTTCCACATGAGAGTTGTGAGTCTTCCCTCTCCTCTTGGGCTAAAGCCTTGTAAGTGAACTTTGGCTCATAGTTTCTAGTTGGGTTTAGTGACCAAATGATCATCTTGCTCAATTAGAGTCATAAAGGAGATTTGAAGTATTTTTATGTAATTTTCCCAAGATGCCGCACCTTCTTCTCTAAGACTGATTTCTCTTCAGGATAACCATCTCTATTACATTGTATTTTGGTTTCAGGAGGCTATCTATTGTAAGTATGGTAACCTTTTCTTTGGTACTCATGGATTAGATGGACTAGGAGTTTATACGTTTCTTTACACCCTATCCAATGGTCTAATCCAATGAGAGCTTGTTCTCCACTTCTAGTTTCCAAGACAAGTCAATTTCCAATCAAATGGAAAGCATACATAATAGCTTTCCAAATGATTGTATCATTTTGCAACTTCTTTTGTGGCTTGCGAATCTAGTCCACAATGGATTGCCATGGGAAATATTTTTCCTTGGTAACTTGTGCCCCAAGTCCCATGTATTTTATGAGCCTTCAAGCATTATTAGTTGCAAGGGATTTTGAGATTAAAAAGATGTTTTTCAGCCCCCAACCTCGGAGAGATTTTGGAACAAATAACCTTTTCCAAGAGGAAAGTACCATTTATTTCTTCGTAACTTCTCCAAACCAAAAGATTAGAAAACACAATTATCTAACACTTTTAGAGATTAAAGCTAGTGACATCCAATAAACCAAAATAGCTTCTAGCATTACCTTAACTAAGAGCAACCTTTCACCCAATAAAAACCAACTATTATATTAGAGGTTTACTTTTTTTTTTTTCTTTCTTTGTGGAGAGCCACAACCAATATGATTTCTTATATTGATTGGATTTTAGATATAATCCAATGTATTTGAAACCAACATTGAAATCACTTGAAACCAACATTGAAATCTCCTATTTGATAGGGAAAGATGTGAGTGACACATAATCCAGATATTTTCTGTCTATGAGATTTGAACTTAAGTAGATTGCAGATTTTGTTCATCCCATCCAATCCAATGGACATGGATCAAAATCAATCATTGACTTTTATTAAGTTTATTCTGTAACCATTAAATTGACCAAGTCTGCAATCTAGATTAAAAATTGTCATATATAAAAAAAAACAAAAACATCGAAGAGTCGAAGCCCACATGTTATTATCTCATGTTAAGAGGTTATAACAACCTTGAAATATTTATTATATTTTAACTTTTTCAACTCCAAACTCTAAGAAAAATTAGGATAATAATAATAAACTCTTTCCATGGCGCTTATATTATTATTTTAAAGATCGGTGATCATCAAGGACCGGTCTGGGCGTTGTCTCTGGCTAGTGTATTACTTTTAAGTTTTAATACTCATAAAATTTCTAAACGATGATGCCTCTTTGCGCATCTTTTTGTAGGAAATTGACGGAAAAATTAACGGATTTTGTCATCCGTCTGCCCAGGTTTTAAACTCTTCTCCTATGTTTCTTTAGGTTTTTATTTGAGCATAAACCTTCAATAGCTAACAAGTGTGGGATTCCTTGTTTCCAACCAACTAAAGTTATAGTAATTGAATCTTTTATCAAATCAAATCCAAGCACTCGAAATCGATTTGATTAATATTAACAAAGAAAATAGGCAAGTCCCATTGCAGAGGGTACTGTGGCTACAATGATCCAAGAAAAGTTCATGCATCGACGAAGATTTTGCTCCGCCTTAATAAAATCACACAGGAATCAAACTCAAAGTGCGATGACCAAAAATAAAAATAAAATTGAAAAGATATAAATCTTGCTTGTTAAAATGGAGCAATACCTCTCCAGACTACCTACCGATGAATGGGGCTCCACTTCCCTTTTGATCACTTGGATTATTGGGTGCACACACTGGAAACCAAGATAAACAAGGGGGTTTAGATTAGATATCCATGTTTCTACTTTTGAAAGCATTGATTGTAGCTTTTCTCCTCTAGTTTCTCATCCAACAGGATGGGGTTCGAAGGAATTCCTTCATATGATGGGAACTGATCATTTCGTGTGATTTCCTTGAGAGTTGGCTAGGCTGTTGACACTGATTTTGAAGTATTTTCTACATAAAGCATTACATTTCTGGTCCATTATGTGCAACTTCTGCAAGATAGCCTATTGTTGGCTACCATTCTCTTCAACAATATATGCAATGAATGCTTTGTTCATCTAATTCAACGAGTTTAAAAAATTTGGTATCTTTGGTCCTAGAATAACTTGAGTCCAGAACCCACTCTTTGAATTCTTCTTCCAACTGCTCCTTGTTATGTTGTTGTCTTTTTATTTTGATGGCTTTCTCCATGCTAAGAGAATTGACACTGAAAATTCGAGGCTGCCTTCATTGCATCTAATTGATCCTTGGTTAGGCTTTAAGGAATCTTTAAGGGAGGGGACATATTGGTAGCCGAAAGAGTACTTTTGCTAACATTCCTTCTACTACAAGAAAGGATGGACTCTATGTATGTAATGTTCATTGCGAAAAGTTGGTTAGCACCAAATATAGAGAGAAAACAACTATAGAAAAATAACCTCGAAGGAACAACAATGGAGGCTGAAATAGAGAAATAATCCAATTCAGATACCCCTATAGGGGGAGAATCAGTGAGATAGGGGGAGCACTTACAAATTATTGTTCAAGCCCTTGGGGGCTAGGAGATTGGTTCACCTCCTAAGTTTGACCTGATCCTAAGCCCCAACATGGAGAAACCCAACCCACAAAAGTGAAGTCTAGAGGGTGATGACCCCAAAATATATAAACCTGAAACCATAAAAAGCTCAATTCTTATGTTTTCAAAGAACTTGATGATGGAAAAGACAACATACAACACTAGATAGAAAAGAATGAGATGCTAACCAATGGGGAATGAAGGGGAAGGGGGATGAGTTAAGGAGGCCACAAGGTTATCTCCCCAAAGACCATCCCTATCTCCTAGAAATCCCAAATACTGCATAGACCATCCCTCAATCTAAAGTGCATACTAAAACCACGTAGAGACTGAAAACTTGAAGAGAAAAACCACGTAGAGACTGAAAACTTGAAGAGAGAGAGAGAGAGAGAGAGAGAGAGAGAGAGAGAGAAACCAATTTCAAAGTCCAAGCTTGAATCACCCATTCTTGGAGCTGGCTAATCCTATGACCTTCTCCATAGGGTTTTCCTACCCAATACTAGTGCTAGCTATGAGTCAATCGATCCCATCTTGCTTCATGATTACAAACCAATCCATCATTTTGAAACCACCATATTTGCAACCGCCTTTTGACGCAAATTAACCATAAAATTATCTGTACCTAGCCTGTACCTTCCACATATCCCCCGATGTCTCTAGAAGATGTGGTTTCCCATAGCCTTTCCCAACCACATGGGAGTAGTCCCTTCCTCCCTCATATACAACCCATCTCCCTCATATACAACCCATATGGGAAAAAAATCAAATTGTTTTAAGAACAAAATGACCATTGTATTCTTATCTTGGAAAGGAATAACAATACAAATTTTGAATAATTTGACAAAAGTGGATTACAAAATTGAACTCCAAAATGAAACAAGCTAAATCAAGCATAAAACAATATGGAGAATAGTCCACCAACTAAAGTACATGAATAATAAAAGGTTCTTAGAAACTAAGAAAATTTCACAAGCTACCAAGAAACTCCCTATTTCAAATTTGATGTTAGTGAGAATAAACATCATAACAAGAGAATAATCCACAATTTAGAATGTTTACACCCACAAGCACCAAGAGAACTAGGAGAGGAGAATAGTCCACAACCAAACACATCTTTGCAAGAGCATAAACACATTGGTTACTATCACTCCCTTTATTAACATATGAAGATAACTTCCCTTTATTAACATATGAAGATAACTTACAATGCCAAAAAGAGAACCCTTTTCTTGAAGGCAGTAGTTCTATTTATAAGTGTAACTCATATCTCTTGGCCTTCTAACTTTCTAACTCTTCAACAACCATAAAGGACTTAAATTTCATAACACTTCATTGATTAGTGAGTGAATACAAAAAAATGATTGTTCAATTGTATTCAATCAACGAAGAGGTTCTTATTCAAGATTTTAATCCTACTTACAAGGAGTAAACACCTTTCTCTCCCTATTCACATTCACACATCCTAATATTTAGCTAAGTTGTTGCTAGAAACCCAACGCAGACACCAACAATTTATTATGACAAACATAAGACAAATACATCATTGGACTATGACATATTAATCCATTATTTCTATTGAATGACTCTTGAGCCTCTAGTTCTAACTTATTACAAAATTTATTGTATTCTCAATTCGACTATTCAAAATAGTTGTGAGAATAATATTTTCACCCAAAAAAATCACAATTTTTTTCTTAGATTTAATGAAAATTACATTGTTGCATAGTGCACTATCTAACATATATCTTCCTAAATGCATCATTTATGATGTTCAACAAATAATATCATATAGTCTTTATCTTATCAGTAGTAGTTACCTCTTGATTAATCATTGTAGTATGAGATTTACATCCTAAATGAACATCCACAATTCTTATAAATCATTACAAAAAATTTCAACTTATAAACATAGTTGTCTATGCTTATAACCAAAATCTATTTTCAAAGGAAAATTGTTTGTGTTGTGACAAATTAGAAAATGAAATATTCTTCAAATACGTTTAATAGTTATTGTTATCGCACAATTTGTACTTATGCCAAATCCCAAGATAAGTGACTCAAATTGGCATAACAACAGGATAACCCACCATTGTCACCTTAGTAGGAAATCCCCACTTTTAGGGATGGATAAAGGTCCAACCCAGGGAGGTGTCCCTAGTGACCTAAAGGGTTGAAAAGCTAGATATTTGATCAAGATATACCCCCCTCTCACTGGTTACCCTAGGGAAAAGGTCCATGTATGAGGAATTGAGGAAAAGAAAGAGAGTTTGTGTACCGTCCGTAACAAGAACAATAATAGGATGTATATAGCAAATTCCAAGTACAAATATGATAATAAGGTCCCAAAAGACAATAGACTATCAAAATATATGTTGGCTGAAGTAAAATTTCAACGAGTTATCAATTTATAACAACAATTAATGCTTTATAACAACCAAGAGAATTAGTGCTCAGAATTACAAGACAAGACATTAGAAATTAAGCATATATCCCAAGGTTCAAGTAACAACTTTCACAAGCAATTTCTGAGTGAGTTAGCTATGAGCTAAGTTACTATATACATCAAATTAGTATGAATTATTATGGTTGTAGTAGTGTTTTGCAACAACAGAAAGTTAGCTAGTGAGTTAGTCCAATCTAGGGTTAGAAGAAGTTAGTAGAAGCTTTCAAAGAATAGAGTTTAATAGTTGTTTGATCAATTCCTTCATCAAGAGCAAGCAGATAAGTGCCTTTTGGGCTTATGGAGTCAATTAAAAAAAAAAAATACTTGGAGAAAAAACGATAATGTTGTCTAACTATGGAGAGATAAAGTCTTGAGGTGTTGGCACTTCAAGACCCCAAGCTTTGAATCTCAAAGATACAATTTTGGCTAGAGTGCAAGACCTTTTGGGCTCTAGTGAATTCCTCTTCTCCTTGGACTTTGAGAAATATAGCAACAAGCTTCTAGAATAACACTTCTAAAGTGCTAACACTTTATGGCTTTAGAAGGCTATCCTAAACAAGATATTCTTAGCAATTTAACAAGTGGAAAGACTATAGAGAGGAAGAAGCACCTTATGTTCCTCTCCTAGAGTTTTTTAGGCAAGCAATTTCTTAATATTCAACATGAACAAGTAAATGTAACCACAAACATTTATTGCATAAAAAAATTGCAGATTTCACTTACTTCACCAAGAATAATTGAGCACAAACACTAGTTGAATCACTTTACCAACAAAAAAATATCCAATAGACATCCAAAACACCTTCTCCAAGAGATAGTGCACTAGTGAAAGAGACCATAAACCCCAAAGTAGCGAAAATTTCAGCCAACATAGCCAAGTGTAGCGAAAATTTCAAATCCACTCTCTTATGAGAGGAAGAGTTATGCTTGAAAATGAAATCTCGAGGCCTTATTTATACACAACCTTGCACATAATAATTTTTTCATAACAAAAGAGGGGCCAACCCCTTTAATCCACCTTTAATTGTTCATAAATGAAAAATACATAAAATAAAACCCTTAGTAGGGTGACGCCATGCCCTTCTAGGGTGACATTGGCCTTCATGGTGAGACGTCTATCCTTGAAGGATGGAATTTTGGGCCTCCAAAGGCCAAAGTTTTCCCTCAACTGCCCAAACAAAGTGCCAAGTGTCATCCTCCATCAATACATCATCTCCAACAAACCCTATTCCTTAAGGGTGCGTCATGGGATAGGTAGATAATGTTTTAGGCCTCCCAAGGCCAACGTTTAGGTGGGGAAGCTGGGAGTTCTTCATACAGTCATGCCAAAGTTCTTCCAAAGGCAACATAATCCTTCTTCAAGATCCTACTGGTGATCACAAGAATGCCCCAGATGTGGGGTCTTTGCATCCATCCTTGGGATTCAAAGCCCCATGAAGGTCTGAACGAAGTCATCTCCTCATGAATATCTGTCCACTAGGAAAGGTTCTGCAAAGACAAACAGATACACCCTCCAAGGATCCATAAGCCACAAGAATCATGCCAAGTAAGCCACCCAAACATATGCATCAAACCCCCCTTTTCAAACTAAAAAAATTCTCAAAGACCTTATACAATTTTTCAAATTTAGGTATGGGAGGGGTGTCAAGTTATCCTATTGGGTCAATCAATCCCAAAATAAAAGGAGTTTCCTAGGGAAAACCTATCTAAGACATGAATGAGTATGAGGTGGAGTGGGGTAAGACTTATGGGCATGGGTTTCATGACATACAAGGGTTCATATTGTCTCATTTATGGGTGCCTTTGCTTCCCTTCATCCGCGATGCAACATTTTTCCAAGCTCATTTATTGCCATTAATTGATTAAAGTCCATAAAAATCGGGTACTATAAGGAATGGAAAGAAAGGATTACTGCAACATCACTTGAATATTAGGTACATCGAGTTCCATATGCATGGAAATAAAATGACATCACATAAATGCACCTCCTCAACAAGTGGGGCATCTATATAATGTGAGTTTTCTTTTGCAAGTCTTTCAATTCTTTAGGAGAAACACTTCATTGTTCTCAAGACATCTTGGGAGATCATATAGAAGGTTTATTATTGGATTTTGTCTTTTTCGAGCTACATTTTCCTCTGGGCCTTCAGCCCCTTCTTCCCATGAAATGAAGTACAATCCCTTATTGGGTGAATGCACCTGAAAATACCAAAATATGAGCAAATGAAATGGAATAAGTATGGAAGGTGATAAGTATGATCAAAAGTGGTACGATGACTCTTCAAGGAACTCCCTGCTAGCACCCTATTCCCAAGGGTGACCAACTTACTAGGACAAAATGACACCCACCAAGGTTAAATAAGGCAAAGAATATAATTTCCAAGCAAACATTCTGTAATCAAGAAAGAATTCTTTGCAACAGATTCAAATGCTTCAATTATTAGAGTGACACTTACCATGATACTAGACATGTTGTCATGTGGGGCTAGGTCAGTGTGCTGGGCGTTTCTCTATTGCTGGTGATGTATGGTGGTGCATCATTAAATAAGAGGGGCCCTAAAGGGCTATGCTAGTCAATCTGTCTCTCAACACTCCATGTTTACTACCTGTGAGCCTTGAGAAATGATCTCCTTAGTTACCCCTAGACTTAGGGGGTAACATCAGGATCCTACTTTGGGACACGTGCTCACCATAGAGCACATGAGAACCTCAACATATCTAGTTCAATCAATGCCTACACACTCAAGAAAAATCATTAGAGTACCTAGGGTGGTGCTATCATCCCTTTTTCTTATGAAAATGATCAAAATCCAAAAGTGAATGTTGAAAAGAAAATTCTATTCTAACATGTCAATGCAAACATATAAGTATGACATACCAATGATGCAATTTGCAAAGAAAAGAACATGTAAATCATAAGAATGTATGCAGATGAATCTAAGATAAATGCAAACTATACTACTATGATATGCAATATGAAATATACATACTGTTGGAACAAGCATAATTTTGAGCTTTTAAACTTTAGATTTTGCCTCTTAGAAATAATTTTTTTTACTCATAAAGAAAAAACTTAGAGAATTTCCTTTTAATTTTAAAATAAATCCATTGGTTGTTATTTATCAATAAGGTGCTTACAATATATGTAGTCGATGAGTTACTCTAATTTGATCCAACGGTCCTAATGATCTCTGAAGTTTATAAGTTGCCCGAGTTTTAAAAGAAAGTCTTTAACGGTTGCTTCGGAGCTTCGTGCTTCGAGTATTCCAACAAATCTAAACAACAAAAACCCTGAAAATCTGAAGTCCCGAAGATAATCACTCATGATAAATCCTAAAGGAATTATGGACGCGTCATAGGACACGTGTCTTTTAAGTCTTTTCTTGGGCTGACACATGGCACTTATTTTTGACATTTCTGTTGGATGATTCACACGTTTTCAAGTGACACATGGCACCTCTCTTTTCTTGACACGTCATCAAGAATGACATCATCTGTACCATGTCACTCCGGGAGATTGCCCTTCGGGAGTTTTAAACAAATATTGAGTTCACAAGCGCCGAAGTATCAAAGCACCGAAGTACCAAAGTGCTGAAGTATTGGATATTACAAAAAAGTAAAAAGTGTTTCAAAGAGTTAATAAAACATTTAAATAACTTTAATTAATCATGATTAAGTATTAATAAATTATTCTGGGAATTCGACCTTCAGAGGGTTTCTATCATGCTACATCAAAAACTCCCAAACGCCGAACCGCCGAAGTACTTAAGACTAACTCAATGTTTAAAACATGATTAATTAAAACATAAAAGTGATTAATAAGAGATTAAATTGTCCGTGAATTTGGCCTTTGGGAGATCTCTGCCCTCTTACATTCAAAACCTCTGAACGCCGAACCATCGAATTGTTAATGACATTTACGATTGGCTAAAGTTAATGATTTCAATAAAGATTGTAAATCACCAGGTGATAAATTCCATTAAGTTTTTAATAAATTCTTCATCAATAGATCTATACGAAGATTGATAGACGTTATATTTCAAAATCATTTTACCATTTGCAATTAACATTTTTTTCAATCAATGAAGAACTTACATACTTCTCTTGTTACAGGCAGGCTAATTTTATTAAGGATTATGGCGCCACGAAAAGTACAAAGGAAACTTGATGGATCAGGTGATGATTCCAATCCAAATGTAGACGTTCTATTAGACACAATTCCTCTGAAGTACATGGAAGGGATAAATCTAGAAGGAGAGCCAAGCTGATCGGGTTCGAAGTATCGTGGATCGTAAGTTCTCGAGATCAATGGCCAAGAGCGATTGTGGGGGGCGAAGTTGCACAGGGTTTAATTTTGAAGGGTGGTCCCCCAATTTAAACCACGTTTTTCTCTCGAGGGTATGTGGAATCACCAGGTGCATTGTGGGATGAAAGGCGTGTTACCTCAAAACCACTTTCTCGCGCCCCCGCAAAACAAAAAAGTATAAAGGGAATTTAGGTCATTTATTTTATCCGATTATTATTTGATGTTGGACCGTTAGAATCCTGACTCAACACCTATCCTCATCCCACTCTACTTTTCACCCTCCAACCTATCACACCCTCCACACATCACTTACCCTGTGTATCCCTACCACCTACATTCTTGCATCCACTCATCCCACCTCCTTATTGGACACTTGTCCCCACATCATCCTATTCGTGAACAATTACTCTTCTCCATAATTGTTAGCCATCCCATAATGATCCAACGTTGAGTTACCTATCCAATTACCACCCCCATATATTCAACTGGAATTTTTTATCCCAGTAAATGCATTCGAAGGGACAGATGGAAACAAAATCAGATGGAAAAGACAATAAGCCAATGATTTTGGTGGCCTTAATGGACATGTGTACCTAGTTCAAAGAAAAAAGGAAGACGCGTGCATCTGCGAGAAAATGAATGGATAGATGAAGCACCAACACATCAAATCAAAACTCAATAATATTTGCATGTTGTTATTTCATTCAGATTGTATTCTATTTTTAGGTAGATATTGTGGGAAGTCCAACGGTTTTCTGTTGAGACAATTTTTGTATAAATAGATAGATTTTAGATCTATTTGAGGCTTCTTCTTGCCAAATGTAAAAGAGAAAACCTTTTTTGAATATTATCACAAGTGCAGACAAATATTATAAGTTTCATTCAATTTGAGTTGCGTGTTCCCTCAGTGTTTCCATTTCTATGAATTTCATTCTGTAGTTATTGAAGAGTGAATGATTACAATTTAGTACTACATCTACTGTGATCATAATATATTAGTGGTTCATTCAGCAACAAGTTTTCCTCTGTTATTGATGTGAGTAAAACAAGACCTATGATCTGCGTGAATTAATGCATTTTTATCTCCTTTTCAAGGGTGCATCTTCTACTTTTCTTCCACTACAAACAAGGTGAGACTTATCTGTAATTGATACCCGACTTTGTTTAATAGTTTTGTAAATCACTTCTACATAGTTTGACATTATAATTGCAACTCAAATAACGAGATATAGCCTCTGGACTATCTTATCATTAATTTCATTCAAAGATTATTTCTAATAAAACCGAAGGTAGAGAAAAGAACTCACAAAAACACTTCATTTTGATCCCTGACATTATTCTTTGAGCCTTAGAATCAATCTCAGGAACAAAATATTTCTGGCGCCATTGTCGGGGACGGTTTTGAAGGTCTATATCTTCCCCGGGGTATGAAAAAGCTTAGATCTATTCCTTGATGGTGAACAAGGGATAGGCGTTCAACTGTCTCTGATCATTCACTTGGCGACTCCTTGGTTCGAAGACTCCATATGATTCATTGGTGACTCCACTGGTTTCAAAATGTCAAGTTCTTTCGCTGCTTGGATTGCTGCGAGGTTTCCTCCTTTGGACTTTACAATTTTTTTTGGTTTTCCAAACGTTGTTCCTGATATTAAAGAATGGGGAAATTATCTTCTTATTTTTAAAGAGGATAAATATGATAATCCTGCACAACACTTTTTTGAGTTTCATAATATTATGGATCAACTAGAGATTCATCATGAATATGTTTTGATGAAACTCTTCATGTTTAGTTTGGGAGGAGATGCTCATCATTGGTACAAGTCTCTTCCTCCTTCCATCATCTCATCGTTAAAAGAATTTCATGTTGCCTTTCATAAACATTGCAGGAGGATTTATCCAGTTGATCTTCTTTTTGAAGATTGTTGAAATTTAGATTTCATAGAACAAGATTGTAAAGATAATCAGTTTGCTGATGAAAAATCAAAACATGATAGCAATTGTGGTCAAATATATGAAGAAGGATTTTCATATAAACAAGATCTCCTTCAAATAGATCAGGCAAATTTATATGAGGGATACTTAGAAGTAAATCAAGAAGATGTTTCTTGCAGTAGTAAGAATGAAGATGGCATGATTGCAAGTAAAAATGAATAAATTCTTGCAGACCCTCCAGTCTTTCAAACAGATCAAAGACAAGGTGATGAATCTCCTGCTGATCTAGATCCTTGCGATGGCCAATGGATTATTGAAGACCATAAGAAATCATCTCTTGGAAAATATGATTTTGGTAATAATACTGACAATGAAAACGATACTCTAAGTGCATTTGTCATTGTACCAAATGTTCATAATAATTACTGTCATGATCAAACTATTGTTCTAAATTCTTATTTTGATCAAGCTGCTAGTATTCAGTCATCATTACTAGATTATCAAGAAATGGAGGTTTTTGAAAGTCAAGGTTCAACAATTTTATATAATCAGCCCGTTTATGATGAGTATCCAGACGATGAAGAATAGACAATTTCTTTCCCAACATGCATGGAAACATAGAATAGTTCTCCTTTGTTTGATAACTATGATGAATGTGATCTTGAAGTTGATGAGCAACAAATTATTTCTTCAGAGAGTTCTATTCAACAGGAAAATTATCAGTTGCATTGTAAAAGAAATCATCTTGTGTATGACGGTGATAAAGAAGATTCTTGGACAAGAGATAAAGGAGATAAGGAGGAGTTATTGGTGCAGTTGATCTCTCCTTCCTATTTAACAACTGATGAACAACATACTAGTGAGCCTCAATATGACATTCTTGAGCCAGAAAAATAAAAGATCAGTAGTGGAGAAAGTGTGCAAAGGCAGTTCATGCAGCTTGGACAGCAGGAAGAGGTATCAGTTGACTCTGAAAATTATTTATCTTTTCATTATCCAGTGGCTGTTTGGTTGGAGTATTTTCTTCAAGAGGTCCAAAATGTTGTAGCATTTTGTGTGCAACCAAACTTCAGTAGTAAGAGCAAGCTACCTATTCATTCTTTGCTGCAAAAAAATTGTTATTTTTTCATTCCTTCATCCAACATAAAACAAGGTATGTTAAGCAATCCACTATTTGCATGGCTCCATTGGAAATTCCATATTACTTGATCAATGGAATTTCGCCTGATTAGTGTAGGGCCAATGTATATAAATAAGTTGTCCAAATCAACATTTCATTTCATCATTCTAGTTCAACGTTTTATTTCAGTTCAGTAGTTCGGTTATCAGTTTGGCATCCAGTATGTTTCATTTTTTAGGAATTATGACTCCATATCCCAATGACAGGGTTCATAGTTTGACAAGGTTAATTTCAGGTCGCAGAAGGATGAAGGCACGTGGTCTACTATTCTTGGTGCTTTTCTGAATTGATCTTGTTGAAAAGGATACGAGGCTCAATAAAAACTCGACACTCATATTTTCGTCTTTTTGATTTCTCTAAAAGTAGGTGATAAATAAATAATATTCCTTGTTGAAAATTCAAAAGAAAAATAAGGTATGAGTTCCTATCCTTCTTTATAGTTCGAATAAAATTGATTGAAATAAATGAAAAGGAATTTTTTTTGATGATAATGTTATCACCTGATCTAAAAATTGGAGATGTAGAAAAATATAACTTGAAGTGTCATGCTCATAAATTATAAATCCATCTCTGGTATAAAAAATAAAAATAATAATAAATAAACTCGAAATAAATATGAACTTAATACACAAACTTGTGTGGGATTATGACATTTTTTTATTCAGATTCTCCGAATCCTTGATTTGGTTATTTTTGGCTCTCCCCAAGTTCTTTCCACTCCATATTTTCTTTCTTCTTTCTCATCCTTTTAGTCTTCATAGAAATAAAGAGACTCAACATGACTTTGGAAACTTAAAAACATATTTTCAAACAAGATTAGGCGAAAATCTTTATGTTCCTTTGATTTTAATTGAAAAAATATGTCTAGGCTAATCCTGATAATTTTATCTCTCATATCAGATCTTGAATAGACAAATTCGCTCAAGGTTGACCCTTGAATAAATTAAAATTCCCAAAAAGTTTCTCCTATAGGTGAAGGTGTATTGAATATTGGAAAAAAATTTAGTTTCAGAGTATTCTTAAAATTGTTGACAGGCCTTGTTTTCAGTCTAAAGATTTTAAATAGATATCATCCCTTGTATGTTACATACAATTTGATTGCCCCCACTTCAAAATATTAAAATATAAGACATATGGTGAAAGGAAATTCATAATTTGATTTCCCCCATCTTGTCCAAAAGAGACGATGAAAGGAAATTCATATATTGATTGCCCTCATCTCAGCGGAACACAAAAGTGTTAATTGAAGTGGTGAAAGGAAATTCAATGGGGGAAGTAGATAACTTCACTATATATCATACTCTGTTATCTAGTTCTCTTTCCAGTGATATTTACATCATGAACCAACTTGGGATTCCATAAATAAATATGTTACATCTGCCTATCCTTGAAGCAAACGAAGTCGGTCGAAGCCTAATATTTTAGTTAAAATTATTTTGATTATCTTAAACAATTCCGAAATCAATTTTAGGAAAAGGAAATTTTAAATAGCCTAACTTGAGATTTATCATTAAGTATGTTTTGAAGGTTTTTGAGATTTGGTTAAGTTCATTTTTCTATGTATGATTAATTCTTAAATATAACTAGAAAATGTTTTTCAAAAAGAAATAATGACTCCATTTACCCAATAAAGGCACTTGGTATACTGTTCTTTCACGCCTCACTGGGAGCCACAATCCCCAGATGGAGCCTATGTTGGAACATGCATAATTTTGAGCTTTTGAACTTTAGATTTTGCCTCTTAGAAATAAATTATTTTACCCAAAAAGAAAAAAACTTAGAGAATTTCCTTTTAATTTTAAAATAAATCATTTGGTTGTTATTTATCAATAAGGCACTTACAATATATATCGTTGATGAGTTACACTAATTTGATCCAACGTTCCTAATGATCTTCGAAGTTTAGAAGCTGCTCGAGTTTTAAAAGAAAGTCTTTAACGGTCGCTTCAGAGCTTTGTGCTTCAGGTATTCCAAAAAATCTAAAAAACCAAAACCCCAAAACTCTGAAGTTCCAAAGATAGTCACTCATGATAAATACTAAAGGACTTACGAACATGTCATAGGACACATGTCTTTTAAGTCTTCTCTTGGGTTGACACATGGCACTTATTTTTGACATATTTGTTGGATGATTCACACATTTTCAAGTGACACATGGCACCTCTCTTTTCTTGACACATCATCAAGAATGACGTCATCTTTTCCACGTCACTCTGGGAGATTTCCCTTCGAGAGTTTTAAACAAAGATTGAGTTCACAAGCGCCGAAGTATCAAAGTGTCAAAGTATTGGATATTACAAAAAAGTAAAAAGTGTTTTAAAGAGTTAATAAAACATTTAACTAACTTTAATTAATCATGATTAAGTATTAATAAATTATTCCGGGAATTTGGCCTTCAGAGGTTTTCTATGATGCTACATCCAAAACTCCTAAACGTCGAACTACCGAAGTACTTAAGACTAACTCAATGTTTAAAACATGATTAATTAAAACATAAAAGTGATTAATAAGATATTAACTTCTCTGTGAATTCGGCCTTCGGGAGATCTCTACCCTCTTACATTGAAAACCTTCGAACGCCGAATCGTCGAATTGTTAATGATGTTTACAATTGACTAAAGTTAATGATTTCAATAAATATTGCGAATCACCAGGTGATAAATTCCATTAAGTTTTTAATAAATTCTTTGTCAATAGATCTATATGAAGATCGATAGACTTTATATTTCAAAATCATTTTACCATTTGCAATTAATAGTTTTTTCATTGAGTGAAGAGCTTACAGACTTCTCTTGTTACATGCAAGATAATTTTATTAAGGATTATGGTGCCACGAAAAGTAGCAAGGAATCCAGATGGATCATGTGATGATTCCAATCCAAATGCAGACGTTCTATTTGACACAATTGCTCCGGATTACATGGAAGGGATAAATCTGGCAGGAGCGCCAAGCTGATCGGGTCCTAAGTATCGTGGATTGTGAGTTCTTGAGATCAATGACCGAGAGGGATTAAGGGGGGAGAATTTTCACGGGTTTTAATTTTGAAGGGAAGCCCCGCAATTTAAATTGTTGTTTTCTCTCGAGGGTACATGGCATCACCAGGTGCATTGCAGGATGAAAGGCAGATTACGTCAAAACCACTTCCTCGCGTCCCCGCAAAACAAAAAAGTATAAAGAGACTTTAGGTCATTTATTTTATTCAATTATTATTTGACGCTGGACCGTTAGAATCCTGACTCAACACCTATCCTCCACCCACTCTACCTTTCACCCTCCAACCTATTAAACCTTGCACACATCACTTACCCCGTCTATCCCTACCACCTACATTCTCGCATCCACTCATCTCACCTCCTTATTGGACACTTATACCCAGTCATCATATTAGTGAACAATTACTCTTTTCCATAACTGTTATCCATCCCATAATGAGCTAGCGCTGAGCTACCTGTCCAATTACCACCCCCATATCTTCAATTGCAATTCTGTATCCCAGTAAACGCATTCGAAAGGACATATGGCAACATAATCAGATGGAAAAGACAATAAGCCAATGATTGTGGTGGCCTTAATGAACATGTGTACCCAGTTCAAAGAACAAAGGAAGATGAGTGCATCTACGATAAAATGAAGGGACAAATGAAGCGCCAACACATCAAATCAAAACTCAACAATATTTGCATGTTTTTATTTCATTCAGATTGTATTCTATTTTTAGGAAGATATTGTGGGAAGTCCAACGATTTTCAGTTGAGATAATTTTTGTATAAATAGATAGATTTTAAATCTATTCGAGGTTGCTTCTTCTCGAATGTAAAAGAGAAAATATTTTTTGAATATTAACACAAGTGCAAACACAGATTCTAAGTTTCGTTCAATTTGAGTTGTGTGTTCCCTTTGTGTTTCCATTTCTATGAATTTCTTTCTGTAGTTCTTGAAGAGTGAATGATTACAATTTAGTACTACATCTACCGTGATCATAATATATCAGCGGTTCATTCAGTAACATATTTTCCTCTGTTATTACTGTGAGTAAAACAAGACCTGTGATCTACGTGAATTACTGCATTTTTATCTCCTTTTCAAGGGTTCATCTTCTACTTTTCTTCCACTGCAAACAAGGTGAGACTTATCTGTAATTGATACTTGACTTTGTTTAATGGTTTTTTAAATCATTTCTAAATCATTTGTCATTATAATTGTGACTCAGAGAACGAGATACAACCTCTGTACTGTCTTATCATTAATTTCATTTAAAGATTATTTCTCATAAAAATGAAGGTATAAAAAAGCACTCACAAAAACATTTCATTTTGATGCCTGAAAATATTCTTTGAGCCTTAGAATCAATCTCAGGAACAACACATACAATGAGATGAAAGATTCAAATGCCTACCTACCTACTAATCAATATTAGTATAAACACTAGATATAACCATATAACCAATGAAACCATCTCAAAAATGTATCATAATATCTTCTTTTGTGCTTCATAATAAACCAAAACAAGCATAAGTCAAGAACAAAAATAATATGAGTTAGATCATGTAGTATTTCATAGGTAATCATAAAATCTAACTCATGGAGGCGAGAGGGAGGGACAAAATCATGCCAGGTCACACATCCATAAGAATGCTCAATCCATCTCTGAAAAAGGTTGTGAAGGGGTGAAGACTTGAGAGGCTAACTAGGAGGCTAGAAAGGTTGACTACCTTGAACCTCATCACTTCCTAAGGTTTGAGACATGATGAAAAATAATATAGAGGATGACTAAAAATTTCTTAGGGAACGATTGAAATATTGAGGTACAATACTTATTCTTAAATAGTTCAATCTACCTTTACATTCCAAGAGAAATATTTTCCCTGGAAACCACCTGGGCAAGGGACATGTTTCCTAGCTATATCCTTAGTAACATACCGAGATGAAGGAAAAGAAGAATATTGGGAAACCTCATCACAAGTATCATGTTCCAAGAAAACCATGTCCTCACCCTCATCAAAATTGGAGCACAATGGTGGTTGAAAGTTCTCTTCAGATAGTAAATCCAAGTGCTCAAAAGGATATGTACCAAACTCCTCAAGGTATGACCTAAAATCATTATGAGAATGGTGTAGTAATTCATCCTTGGGTTGTTGGAACAACTTAGTGATCATGTCATATTTGAGTTTCCAACTATATGAATTAGTAGTAGTTACACATGGTTGTTGTAAAGGTAACAATTGAAGATGTCCTTCAATATCATAAGTGGAATCTCCGTCGTGACCAATTATATCCCATTTACGTCTCCCAACATGTATAAACTCATCAATATTGTCAATCACATTATTACTCTTATTATAGCATGGAGGGTCTAGTGCATTCAAGGGTTCCTCTATTTCTTTTCCTTCTGAATCATAGAACAAAGCATCATCAAAAACCCGAAAAAGAAAATGGATAACCACATTTTTTTTCTTCTTATGTAGGATGAATGGAAACTTGGATGAATTTATCAAGTGGAGGACCAGACACCAGTACTTCATCCTCATGAATTACCTCTTCAAGCTCTTTTTCTTCAATCAAGTCTTAGTTTTCTTCAATAGATTCATGAGGTAATTCTTGGTCTTCTTTGTAAATTTCTTCCCCTTTCATGTCACATAGCATTTCAGGGTCTTCTTCAGTGCGCCATTTGTTCATGAATATTTATTCAAATTGATCTATGCTATTGATTCTTTTATATGGAAGACCATTTGATCTAAAAATGAAGAAGACTTGAAATACTTGAAATTATTTGCAATGTAAATGTTATGTGTTTAAGGCA